>CATLJT010000240.1:0-72529 GCA_949987775.1 Aproaerema taeniolella
GACTCTCTGCCTTTGCCTTTGCCTTTGCTTTTAGTATTATTTTTCGTATTTTAACAAAAAAATAGGGACCTCAATAATTATCGATTATCGTACAAAGTGTTCCAAACTAAAACAGACTTCGTGCTAAATTAAATAATAATATCAACGCCAAAATTAATGATGACACCACACCCTCAAATGCCCACACTATGGATCGCGGGTCCCTTGGGATACAAGGCAAGGACGGATACGAATAGCCAGACCCGAGAATAAAATTCAGCTTTTCACATAAATGTTTGCCACGACCAGGAATCGAACCCATGAACCTTATTAACTGTATTAAACCGGTCTTCCGATTTAAAGCACTGTTTATACACAAGCGACGTGATGCGGCGACGACGACAGGGTGCGGCGATCAAAAGAACATAAAATGAATCTTAATACCTATGGAACAAAGGTGTTTTTTACCGAAAATAGAAGCACGAAGAGACATCCGTTGCCTCAGAGTGACGGACCAAAAAACCTTTGCTTCGTTTTACGTTGTTTTAATCGCTGCACGTCGCTTAAAAGTTTTCAAAAACACATCGCAAAAACTGTATGAAACAAAAAGTTTTAATGTGAAGTTTAATTAAATAGATCGCAGGTAATTTATTCCACAGGTTTATGATCTTGTTGACATAATTTATTGCTCTGTTTTCTGTTTCGGTTGTGTATAAACAGCGCCTTTCGCACCTTACGCACCTACTTATTATGTATATAGATACATAAGTAGGTACAGAGGCCAGCGCATCAGGTTACTCCATTTTTGTTGCAAATCGCTTTTATCGCAACAGCGACCCTCCGTACATACATATGACAACTCTTCAATTACACAGGAAAACCGCATTTGTTGGTCTATCTAAAATTCTATTGGTGGATAAATTAAGATTGGAGTAATAAATGAGGTAAATTCCCTTTTCCTCAATCTCCTACGTCAACAAAAAAAAATTAGGTAAGATCCAAAAAAAAATTAGGTGTATGAAATGAAATGAGTTTATTTTAAGTACTAGCTTTTTCCCGCTGCTTCGCTCGCGCAAAGAACTCTTTTAGTCACCCATTTCATTCTTGACTCCTTAGGGGATGATTTTCGAAAAATCGCGAAACACGTCCGTTTATTTGCTTCAAGGTACCTATATCTTAATGAAGTTTGGAGTCAAAATGTTTAAAAAAATTGTTTTCTCCGTACAAACTTTGAGCTCTCATTTCACCCCCTTAGGGGTGAATTTCGAAAAATCCTTTCTTAGTGCTTGCCTACGTTATAAAAGACACCTTTTTGCCAAATTTCAGCTTTCTAGGTCTAAGGGTTTGGGCTGGGCGTTGATGAGTCAGGACCTCCAATTTTATAATGTTTATGAAGAAGATAAGACTACTTACTTATAGTCGGTACGGACAGTAGCATGCCAGGTTACCCATTTGCTCTACGAAAGATTATGAGCGAGATTATTAAGGTGATGTTAAGGTCGACATGTATAGCCTGATGTGCTGCCGTGTGTATGTATACCAAGATGTTAATTTCACAAAGGTACGGTCACGCTTTACACTACCAGTTTAAGCTAAGCTCTGATTTATACTGCGCGCTATACAATGCAGGGCCGGTCCAAAGTCCAAAGTGTCAAGCTTGACGTGCTCTTGTCACTCACCTGTCACTCAACCTTTCGGCGTGCAAAAACGTTATTAGAATAGAAAAAAATATTTATTTTATAGGACATATTATTCAGGATGCCACTTAAAACAAGTCAATTAAGATTACATGAAATACATACAAACATACATTAAAGGATTTAAAATTTTAAATACATAAGTATATACGAAGTCCCTGTGAGTCCCCGGCAGAGTAGAATAGGACCACCCTCTTTCTTACCGAGGTGTCGTACAAGGCGACTACTCGTAAATATGCAAGCAAGTTCATCTGCACACAGAGAAGGAAAACTCTGCAATTATATCAAAACCCTCGCCAACCCGTCTGCCGAGCGTGGTGAGTATGGCATTTACCCCTCATGTTATCGAGGGAGGCCCGTGCCCCAGCAGTGGGGACGTATATGGGCTGTTGAAGTAAGTACATACGCATTCGTTCTTTATGTACAGACAGCAGCAAGTCAGGTTACCCATTTGCACTACGAAAGCTGCCGCCGCTATCACGAGCAAGATAAAAGCGAAGTCAAAATCAACAAGTATTGTATAGCCTGATTGTACAGCCATGTGTACAAGAGGATGCCCTGAAGTTCTTTCCATATTCCTTGCCTACGTTAGATATTAACCTTTCCACGTTCTAGGTCCAAGAGTTTTAACTAAATCCTTAATAAGTAATTATCCTCCTACTAATATTATAAATGCGAAGTTTGTGAGGATGTATGGACGTTTGTTAGGTACTCTTTCACGCTCAAACGGCTGGACCAATTGATAAAATTGTAAATGGAGGTAGCTTACACCCTGGTTTAACACATAGGCTAATTCCCACGTCAACGGACGGAAAGATAGTCACTAAATAAGTCAGATTAACTCCGAATTTTGATGATATTTTAAGAAGATTTAGGCAACCTTGAAAACATTATATATCGATTAATTAGATGTACAAAGCGTGCCTCGCATGACTTAACATATTTTTAAATAGTTTCCTACAAGGAAACTAAGTATATCACATTTACAACTTGAAGCTTGGCAGCCTCTGAGCATAATAATTTAATATTAAACCAAACCAGTCATTTTAATGTTTTCCGATGGACCGGTTCAGTTGTTCGTTATATAGCGGATAGCTTGTGTATTTTTATATAGCTTGAACAACTTAATTATTATTTTAAATAGTTATCAAGAGTACTTAGATGTGATTTTAATTTGTGAATTTGGGATGTGAATTTTGTAGTTCTCTACAAACCAGTTCAAGAAACAGATACTTAACTTAGTGCTTTATTTAATTAAAAAATCGTATCTACATTTAACGCAAAGTCAAAGTGAAGAACGCTTGATTTCATATACTTATAGGATTAAAATAAGGCCTAACTAAATGATGTGAACTGAAGAAGAATTAAGTCTTTTTTAGGACTAAATACCTATAGAAAACAAAAAGATTTAAAAAAACATTTGAAACATGTTCAACTGCGAATAGTTACAAGGTTTTTTTTTTACTATAGTCTGACCGTTACAAAGTCAACAAAAAAATGTAGACATAGACACCTATAATAGTAAAAAAAAATGAAATAAAAATGGAATTCATGAAACAGGGAGTGTTATTGACTATTGTCACATGCATTTCGGTGTTTGGACAAACTGAAATTACTGAAACTGGTAAGAGTCTGAAATCTAATTGCAGCAGCTCGAGTACGATGCTGATAGCGCACGGAATGCGCCGCGGTTTTACGTCAAAATGTCAACATTGACAACGTCAAAGGGAGAGCAAGTCTTTGCGCGGGCCCTCACGCAATCAAAGTGAAATTTTACCGTCAGCCGAGTGGCGCGCCGCAAGAGTTTGTCGCCATCGTACACGAGCTGCAGAAATGCACATTAAAGTTAATGCTATTTTAAATATCATACTATCACTTTCCGCCTAATTGGCAGTAAACAAGGAAGCGGTGATAGCCCAGTTGGTAATAAGCCAGACTTGTAATCCGAAGGTCGCGGGTTCAAATCCTGTTTTGTACCACTAAATTCTTCTTTTCGGATTTATGTACGGATTTCTAATTATCACTTGCTCAACGGTGAAGGAAAACATCGTGATGAAACCTGCCCGTCCAAGAAAATTTTCGAAGACGAGTGGTCCACCAACCCGCATTGGGCCAGCGTGGTGGATGGTGGACTATGGCCTAACTAAATCCCCTTCGTGTTTCGAAGGGAGGCTCGTGCCCCTCGGTGGGGACGTAATCGTATTTTTTTTTACTCATGCTAGTAAAAAAAAAGGACGGCATTATATTTAAAGGACCTTTAACTTAAGTGACCGTTTCTGTAATTGAGCGTGAATCTATCTGAATTTTGTAATCTTAGCTATAAGTCTATATTTTCCTTCTAGGACTTCGTTCCCGTAGGAATTTGGCAAAAAATTGTATATTTATCCTTAGGAAAATTCCATTGGAAATGATGGTCTGAGTTCAGCGTTAGATTTTTTGCTAAGCTGTCCTTTACGCCGTTTTCGAAATAAGTACGTCATATAAATTCTAACCGCAAAAAGTATAGGTAAGGTAGGTATAGGTACTACAATAAGCGACTCTTCAGGGAAAACATTGTGAGGAAACCTGCATATTTGCCATGTTTAGTGCCTGCCTGGAGTTTTTTTTCTGTTGTTATCTTAAAAATGAGATTTTATTACCTACTCTCGAAAAAAATTGATTAGGTAGGTACAAGGAAAGAACAGAATTCCATATTTTTTTTACAATACAGTACACTTTATTGCACATTTATAATATAGGAAAATACAAATAATATTAACGGTGATTTTGATACAAAGCATATTTTCGCATTTTTAATTTTAGTGATAAATTATGAATAAGTAAATAAAATGGACCCGGGTCGTTTCGTTTCGACAGGTAGGTACGCGATTTCATATCCAGTTTTTTTAAAATTATAAGATTGGTTAACTCTTGACCTCATGACCATAAAGGTCAAAGATGAGGTCGACGATGGAGCGAGTTAACCCAGAAAATGCCTATAAAGGCACTGGTACTCCCACGCACCGACGGAACACAGCAAGCTGTTTGGCATCGGACTTCGGTGGGAGGGTGGTCGCGAACCAGTCGACCCTTTACAGAGCCTGCCACACCGCAAGAGACCATAGGACGACACTTCAGATTCAGAAAAAAAAATGAAGTGTCGTTGTCTGGGATGGATTACTAGGAGGCAGGTCTCATTTGTGTTTCCTTAGTCGCCTCTTACGACACCCACGGAAAGAGATTGGGTGGTGTTTCTCTCAACCGATCACCACACGGCTAATAGTTTCGACAGGTATAATTGTTTTCGTTCTTAGTACTGTAACGTGCAAAAATGTAACAGTGTAAAAGTATAACATACCTCGATCCCGATTTCTTTATATCTCTTCATTGTGTTTTCGATGACAAATCAAACTGTTAAAATCGACAAGTCCCTCAGAGTCGTATCTAGAGCTGTAGGGGCCACCAATTAATTTTGCGCCCCTAATTATTTGTTAATTATTTTTTTTTACAGCAAATAACGCAACGGCCAGCGAATCATACAGCCTACAATGCTGCGACAAGGACCCGAACTTTCGTCCAGAAAACCACAAAAATTTAACTTTAGAATGCACAGTTCCTTGCTTACCATTCGCCGAATATCTCTCCTCAATGAACGCCACTCCGCAAATTCTTCATTTGCTGATACATCCTGGAGTAAAATACAAAAATGAATCAATGGATGCGAATTACTTTGTAAACTTAACTGTAGAGACTCTAGTCATAGATTTTAAATACGAAAACGACACTGGAATGGAATCTTTTTTAAATATTAGCAGTTCTTTAGTGTATTTGTTGAATAAGGTTCAAATTTTGGATATCAGTGGGATAAGATTTATTGAAGACAAAGGAATAAAACCAGTTGATCTTAACAGTAAGTACACTTCACATTATTAATCATACTAATACAAGAAATAAATGGAATTGTCTGCTTGTGTCTGTTTTCCGAGTTTATAACTCCATCTATTTAAAATTAGAGTGAAACATTTATAACGAACTAGCTTTCCACCCGCGTGGACTACTGGTATATCGTGCCCAGCTGTGAGAAAAAATGTAGCCTGTCCTTTCTCAAGGTCTAATCTATCTCTTAACCAAAGTTCATTAAAATCGGTTCAGTAGTTTAGCCGTGAAAACGTTACCAGACAGACAGAGTTACTTTCGAATCTTTAATATTATTAGAGATAGTTTTGCTCTTCCGAATGAGCTAAATCCTTGGTGAGAACTGGATTATTGTCTAGACCAGACTTCTTATTGACTAGACTATTCTACAATGTTAAGGAATATTATGGTAAACTACTTTGAGTTATGTACATACCTAATAATGTGACTTTTATACATTTTTTTAGTTTTACTTTATTAATAAATTTTTTTAAGGAATTGATGCCAAAAAATTATGAATTAATTTATGTAATTATTTTATATTGTTTTGCATAGAATTTGTAATTCTTTACGCAAATAAAATATTTAATTGAATTGTCACTTATCATACGAAAATAGCAAATAGAACTAACAACGATAAATCTATCTAAAATCAGTGGTACATTTCCTCGTTGCGAGGGAAGTAGCATGAACCAATCGTCCAGTTATATCTTATGGTTTCCAGTACCAACAAAATGCGCGATTCTCCACACGCTTCGCATCAGCATCAGCGACCTGCGAGAAGTTCCTAGTCACTGGCTTGAGCCATGTCGCAGACTGCGACATCTCCGGGTGACCAAGCTGAGGCAACGAAATGCTACCAAAGAAGTTAGGAGGAAGGTGCTGGGTGGACTCAGGTAGATTTTGTGGTTTATTGTATAGGCCAGTAAAAGTACAGGTCAGTGTGCGTAGTTAGTCGATCGTCCAGGGCGATAAAAGGCGGGCGCATGAGCGGAATTTTTTAAATAGGTTACTGGCATTTATTAAGAATAGATAACTGGAAACACTTTATCACTTCCACGCTGTGCCGTGTCGTTTTTGCAAACTGTACAGGCTATACAGCGTATAATATTTCACCTTAAAGTTAAGTATTAAATTTATTAACTGAGCCGAGTGGTGATCGGTAGAGTATAACACCACCCCATTTCTTTCCATGGGTGTCGTAAGAGGCGACTAAGGAAACGCAAATGAGACCTGCCTCCTATTAATCCACCCCAGGCAGCGACACCTCAATTTGTTTTGAATCTGAGGTGGCGTCCTCTGGTCTCCTGCGGTGTGGTAGGCTCTGCAAAGGGCCGTCTATTTCGCGACCACCCTCCTACCGAAGTCCGATGCCAAACAGCTTGCTGTGTTCCGTCAGTGCGTAGGAGTACCAGTGTCTTAATAGGCATTTCCTGGGTTAACGCGCTCCATCGTTGACCTCATCTATGACCTTGGTCAAGATTGAGGTCAAGAGTTAACCCATCTTATAGTAAAAAAAAAGCTAAACTGGGAGTAAAAGAAAAACATCAATTATGCCAGCTTCCTACTCTTCCCATGCATACTGCAAAAGTCAGTAAGAGGGACTTGAGGGTTTTGTTGTATTGTGGGGAAGGGCTGACAACCTCCTACTTACATCATATAACCCTCTGATTTTATGTAAAACGTGACATCAAATGTTTCTAGAACTACGCTCCCCTGCCTACCTCGATAGAGATTTTAGGCGTCAGCGTATTTATTTGGTACCATATTTACTCGCATAAAATTGAAAGCCCTAATTTTTTTTCGCATAACTTTTTACGCATAATTTTTTTTTCGCATAGTGATATTTTATCATAATCAGTTCGTCGTTATGCGTAAAAAGTTATTCCAAAAAAATTAGGGTGTAAAATTTGAAAGTAAATATGGAACCATTTATTTATGTTTTTTTCTATAGATAATGGGTTTGCTCTTGACCATAATCTAGCCCAGAGGCGGAGATGCGGTCGAGGATGTAGCAAGCTCAACCCAGAAGATGCCTATTCACTAGAACTTTAAAAGAGAATCGGGTTATATGTGCCCAGAAATACAGACGCAGGCAGAGAATTCCATTCCTTAGCGGTGCGCAATATAAAAGATGAAGAAAAGCGCTCAGTACGGATCCGAGGAATCTCCACAAGGTAAGGGTGGTACCCCGCTGTGCATCTAGACGTCCGGTAGAAAAAAAGGGGCAGGCGGAATGAGTGAGTGCAGCTCATGAGCACACTCCCCGAAGTACATCTTGTAAAAAACAGACAGGCAAGCTACTTTGCGCCTATGAGCCAGGCTTTGGAGTTTGCTGTTTACTAGCCTTTTGTCACCAATGAGCCTCCTGGCTCTGCGATCCACCAATTTTTTATTATGTAGAAAGGATTATTTCTTGGAAAGATTAACAAAAGAGTTTGGTGTTCGTATATTTGGACGACAACGCTCGCAACGGCTCTTAAGGCATGCTTTCTTTATACCTATAGTTGTAACCCTCCGCATATTTACATTGCAGGTCGTTGGAAGTGTTGGAGATCCAGCAGTGCTACGTCGAAGAGTTGAACGACGAGCTAGCCGACCTGCACAACTTGCGTACGCTGGACGTGTCTGACAACCAGATACACTATGCGCTCACTGACGTGTGAGTATATACTTTACGTTACAATACATTTGTGTTGGGTAATTTACTCAATGTTTTATTGCATCCATAGGTTTTCCATATAAGGTGTTATTAAAAATTAATAAAGTATCCAATATAGACCCCGTTCTAAGGCACTGCAATTAAAATAGTGTAAACTAAATCTAGTTTTATTTATTTTAATAAGATGGGTTAACTCTTGACCTCAATCTCGACCATAAAAGTCAAAGATGAGGTCGACGATGGAGCGAGTTAACCCAGAAAATGCCTATAAAGGCACGGGTACTCCTACGCAACGACGGAACACAGCAAGCTGTTTGGCGTCGGGCTTCGGTAGGAGGGTGGTCGCGAACCAGACGGCCCTTTACAGAGCCTACCACACCGCATGAGACCATAGGACGACACCTCAGATTCAGAAAAAAAATAAGTGTAGTTGCCTGGGATGGATTACTAGGAGGCAGGTCTCATTTGTGTTTCCTTAGTCGCCTCTTACGACACCCACGGAAAGAGATGGGGTGGTGTTATTCTCTACCGATCACCACTCGGCTCAGTTAATAAATTTAATACTTAACTTTAAGGTGAAATATTGTACGCTGTATAGCCTGTATAGTTTGCAATAAACGATTAAATAAATTAATTAAAGAAAACCAAACCGCCTTCTTCCAGAGTCCTCCCCTCCCTGGAGCATCTGATCCTCTCCCATAATCACATCTTCAGCAGCGCGCTCCTCGCGTCGGGAGTCCAGAAGCAGCCGCGACTCAGGACACTATCGCTGGACGACAATCCCGTGCTCGACGTCTGTGATACTCTGCAGTATAGGCAGACGGTGGAAGACGAGCCAAGTAAGTACATCCATCTATATGACGCTACATTCAACACACATTCTGAGGGTTAAAAATGTAATTCATCACACAGCAGCTAATAACACTTTGGGGAAAATATTTTATAAAAAGCAGATATATTATGGTTCCACTAGCTTTCCGCTCGGTACTTCGTTCCTGTGGGAATTTGGAAAATTTTTGTAGCTTATGTGTTAATCCAGGGTGTCAGCTAACTCCATACTCCATACTAAATTTAAAAAAATTGTTCCATTATATAGTATGTACGTATTATCTTACCTTTTAGGTATTATAGTATGTACGTATTCTCTTGCCTTTTTAGGTATGCAATAAAGTACTCGTATTTTATCTAAAAAAAAAAATATGCGAAAGAAAATTATGCGTAAAAAGTTATGTGAAAAAATTGGGGCTTTCAATTGTATGCGAGTAAAAATGGAACCTATTATTATTGTGTTCAGTCTGGCACCAGCCGGCCTCGACCCGCTATCTCTCCCTGCCGACCATCGAGCGGCTCTCTCTCCGCGGCACCATCACCACCGCCACCTGCTTCGGCAACATGCACGCAGATGCGCTGTACTTCTTCGACATCAGCTATAGCAAGATCAATACCTTTTTTGTGAGTTAAAAAGTTCATTAATTCATTCATACATGTTCATTTTTATTACACGTTATGATTTCAACTGATCAGTGAAGTTAGGCGACGTACCTACATGAGGCAGAGAACCTGATAGGTGACCAAAGTGGCAATTTATCACGAGCGTTTCCGTGCTTCCGAAGACACGTTAAGCTGTCCGTTCTAGCTGTTATCGATTGACCACAGTCGGTAAACTAAGCCAGAGGCCATTGGGCGGTTCGAAAACTCTGACACCAGGTCTAGCTTAGTTAACCACACACTTATTGACTATACCTACACTATAAGAAGAAGACGTGGAACTGATCCTTTATTCTTTATTTATAAATTGCATGTCACATGAGTTACAAAGTTGGTACTTAAAATTTAAAGAACATACATGTGACGTCCTGTAAAATAACAATCAAGACAACACATTCTTTTTACAGTTTGACGCTCTCCCGAAGTCAAAGCAGCGGTCTTTGGAAGTGCGAGTGACTGGCTGCCCCATTAGTCACATACCGCGGGACACATTCACTGAACAACATTACAACCAGCTCGAGAATCAGGTTAGAGATATACCAATTGTTTGTTATTCTATGTAATACTAGCTTTTTGCCTGGGACTTCGTTATCTTGGGAATTTGGGAAAAAATGGGAAATTATAATGTTACTTGGATTTGAGAATATCCCTGCGACGTACATAAAATTTAATTCACTTGTTCACCTACAATTTAACGCCTTGGACAGAACGCTGAAAGCCACAAAGGTTCCTTTTATAACGTAAGCAAGGAATGAGAAATATATCTATAAAATTCCCACGGGAACGCAGTACCGGCCATCTTCTAGCTATTTTCTGCTTGTATCGTATAAATTGCCGCATTTGTTTTACACATTGAGGTAATATTACTAGCGTATAGAGTAGACATTACGAACAAAATAGGGGCGCGCGCGCCGCGCGCTGGTCTCATTACTCATAGGTTAGCATAGCACCAGGCGCACGATTTTTGAATCGCTCGCCTCGTGTCGAACTATATCTTTTATTGATTTGCGCGGATTCTATTGATTTCCGAACTTTTTGATCACTGCACTTCAGCGAAAGGGTCTTAGCACTCATGGAATTTAGCAGTAAAAGAATTCGAAAATCAATAGCATTGACGCAAATCAACGAAAGATATCGCTCGAAATGAGACGAGTGATTCAAAAATAGTGCCCCTGATCGGTGACCAAAGTGGCAATTTATCTGGAGCTTTTCCGAAGTCAGAGGCCATTTGGCGGTTGAAAAACCCTGGCACCGGGATTGTCAAGTTCGCCACACACTTGACTATTCACGATAAAAAGAAGAAGGTGGTATGAATTTTTGGTTAACAACATCTAATTGATCAACAGGAGCTAAAAGTGTCAGGATTGAACCTGACCCTAGACTGCGACTGTGACGACTACCTGTGGCTGGCCCGCGCTGTCCGCTCGCGGCGGCTGGCCCTGGACCGCGCGGCGTGCCGGTCGGGGCTGGAGCTGGCCAGCGAGCCCGTCGCACACTTCCAGTGCACCAGACACCCGTGTGAGGGGTGCACTTGCAGGACATTTTGGGAGGTGAGTTAGCTAACGCCGGACACTTTTTCTCTTTTTCATTTCATTTCATTTATTCACAATTCTTAACAATAAACATATTGTCTTGAATATATGATGAATATTAAGGAAGTTTGCTAAAAGTTTGCATTTGTAAAAGAACAATGTGCAAAATGGGCCCAGAGTTGTAGCATGATCAACCCATACAAAGCTTATCATTTTTCACAGTAATTTTTCACATACATATTCATTATTCAGTAACTCATCATCCCGTACATAGCGTATGATGCTACAACACTGGGCCCAGAGTCCATACATTTTTGCACATTGTTCTTTACGAAGTTCGTCGAAAGCTAGTTTGCATAGGTTTAATGGCTGTACTCGGGTCCGTCTTATCGTCACTGACACCAGTCTCTAAGTCTCCAACACATCTTAATAAGAGGGTCTGATTTGAGCCCATACCTTGTTATTATTGGTTTATGAAGACTTTCTGACTGATCGCCTTTCATGACACGTTCATACGATTATTCGATAATATTACCCCGTTCTGATAGAAAATCATCTTCGGTCGCTATTTTCGTCGGGGAAGGATTTTTGGGGAAAAATTGCTGCTACAGTCAAACGGTCACTTTATGTGCAAAGTTAGATTTGAATTGACAGAAATGAATCAAAGTTCGTTTTACTGTGCCTTTGCTTTTCGTTCCCTTTGAACTTTTTAAAATATTTAAACATGTATACAAATATAAATTACAGAACTAATGAGATTTACTTCCCGGTTATGTTGTAGATTGTAGATAGCCCAGTTGGTAATAAGCCAGACTTGTATTCCGAAGTTCGTGGGTTCAAATCCTGGCGTAAGCCTGTACCACTAAATTCATCATTTCGGATTTATGTCCGGATTTCTAATTATCACTGCTCAACGATGAAGGAAAACATCGTGATGAAACCCGCCCGTCCAAGAAAATGTTCGAAAGACGAGTGGTTCACGAACCCGCATTGGGCCAGCGTGGTGGACTATGGCCTAAATCCCCTTCGTGTTTCGAAGGGAGGCCCGTGCCCCTCGGTGGGGACGAATATGGGCTAGTAAAAAAAATGTTCCAGTCCAACCAAACCGATGTGTCGTGTGGGCCCACACTGCGCCACATCCCGCGCGTGCCGGCGATGCGGTGGCTGCGGGCCGCGGGGGCACAGCTAGAGAATATCACTGAGGCAGATTTGCCGGACACACTTATTGTGAGTATTTTTATTTTTTTAAATCTTTATTTAAGGAGTTTTGTCATTTCAATGACAATGCCACTTCATTTTCTTGCCGTCTGGTGATCGGTCGAAAATAACACCTTCCCATCTCTTTCCGTAGGTGTCGTCCTATGGTCTCATGCGGTGTGGTAGGCTCTGTAAAGGGCCGTCTGGTTCGCGACCACCCTCCTACCGAAGTCCGACGCCAAACAGCTTGCTGTTTTCCGTCGGTGCGCAGGAGTACCAGTGCCTTTATAGGCATTTTCTGGGTTAACTCGCTCCATCGTCAACCTCATCTTTGACCTTTATGGTCAAAATTGAGGTCAAGAGTTAACCCATCTTATAATAAAAAAAAAACATAGCTCGCATGTCCCCATCGGTGTCAAGCCGGCTGCTATCCGTCTCGGCTGTTGTCGATTGACTACAATCGTTAAATGTAAGTCAGAGGGCATTGTGCGGTTTGAAAACTCTGACACCAGGGTTAGCCAAGTTCGCCACACACTTGATAAGAAGAAGAACGTGACATAGAGGTATTCTAATAAGAATACCTTTATGAACTTTTGAACAAAGTAAGCATTTTTTTTTCAGTATTTAGACCTAACCAACAACCACATATCCCGCATGTCCCCGTCAGTGTCGAGCCACCTGCTGTCGGTCCCGGCGCGGAGGGTGAGGATGTTCGGGAACCCCATCATCTGCGACTGTCAGAACAAACAGTTCATACGGGACCTTATGGACCATTTCTTGCAGGTACTTAATAGGAGATCTCGTAGTCAAAGTCAAAAATAACTTGCCGCAACTTTGTTATATTGTTACTTATCGGCGACGACCTATAATTGGCTTTTTATAACTTTTACCTCGTACGAGTAAATTATTTTAAGACCTGGGCCGACGACGTCACCTTTAATAATGTACAGTGAGCAAAACGATAAAATGTCGTAAGAGAAGATATACAAAGAGATACTTAGCGTCTTAGTTACGGATAGTGTCTCGATTCTCTTTCGATATTCTATCATTCCGCACACTGTGCACTGAAGATGACGTCGTCGGCCCACGTCTCAAGTTAACTCGTATACTTACAGGGCTTTAGGTAAATCTCTTTCAACCTCTCGGGTGGTTAATCAGTCCATGAAACTAAACAACTTCCCCAAGGAACATAGGTCAAAATACGAGAAAAAATATTTTGATCTCCCATACAAAATGCGCTATACGCTGATGAAGTTTGTATGGGAACTCAAATAGTTTTTTTCGTATTTTGACCTATGTTCCTCGGGAAAGTTGTTCAGTTTCATGGACTGATTAACCATCCGAGAGGTTGAAAGAGATTTACCTAAAGCCCTGTATATGGGTTATATAATTATGTCCTAGCTGTTGGTCTTCTTAAAATTGAATAAATAAATTCCCGCCAGGTGGAAGACTACGCGAACCTGACGTGCATAGACGACGGCCGGCTAATCAGCCTGGTGAACCCTGACGAGCTGTGCCTGGCCAGCAGCCGCGTGTTCTGGACCAAACTGCTGACGTCATTGGGGGCCACCGCGGGGGTGGTGGGGGTGCTTGTGGGGCTGTATTATAGGCATGGACGGGCGCTCAAGGTAAACCAAATATGTAAAGTGTCAGGGGCCGTTAAGCCAAACTATCACAAACACACACACACACACACACACACACACACACACACACACACACAATAAACATTTCATTAAAATTTTAATAATACTTTAATACTTACTAATAGTTGTTATAAAAAACCCCCCCCGCAAAAAAGTAAAGCGGACATTTAAAAAGTAAAAAATAATACCTTTCGTTGAGCCATCAAATTCATTTTAGAAATACCTATATATATATATTTTAATTATCGAAATCGATGGATGGCACGATAGGGTTTGCTCATTAAAATGGCGCTATAATGTCGCGTCGGGGTACCGCTTTAGTGAATCAGTGAATAGTCAATCAAATGAAGGGTCTGATTCACTAAAGCGGTACCCCGACGCGACATTATAGCGCCATTTTAATGAGCAAACCCTATCGTGCCATCCATCGATTTCGATAATTAAAATATATATAGGTATTTCTGAAATGAATTTGATGGCTCAACGAAAGGTATTATTTTTTACTTTTTAAATGTCCGCTTTACTTTTTTGCGGGGGGGGGGGGGGTTTTTAAATTTTTAATTTATTATTCTGAAATTTTGAATGGTTAGCTAGTGGAATTTTCCTTTGAAAATTTTTCAATTTTTATTAAATATTTTTCAATGTATTCTGTTGTATGTAAGTACAAACACGTTTAAATATTTCGAACACATTTTATATTGCAATAAATAATCATAAAAACCACATACCTAAATACTTAAAAGCAGCCATTAAATCACATTTTAATAGGGACATATTCCATGACGCAGCTACGACTGGCGGCGGCGCAAAACTGGTAAATAACAAAGACTTGTTACCCTGACTTTTCTGGGAAATATAAGTTTTTGATCAGTTTGGTCACTAAGTAGGTAGATTCTACCAATTTAAGCAATTGCTAAGCTGTCCCTTACATCCACTAAGTTATTCACCTTACACCAGTTATTCGCAGCTTCTCATGCTACGTGGTGATTGGTTCAATTGGATCAATTTAAAGATGTAAGTAATCAACCAATCACTGACCAGGCAATCACAGATGCTTTTACTAAAGCGCCCCTACCTATCGCTACTTAATACTGCCCTGTGTGTTTTCATAGTGTAAAAAAATTCTTACGTAATAAAATATTCCACTATTGAAGTAGATAAGTGTGTGTGTATTGTCCCTAACTCCCGTTATAATGGTAGATTATTTTCTAAGGGGTTAGGTAGAGTCAAAAATTTGTAAAATCTCTTAGACGCGGTGATCAAACTCAAAGCAACGTAAAATGAATCATAATAGCAGTAAAGGTTTTTCGTCCGTCACTCAGTGTCTAGGCGACGGATGTCTCTTCGTGATTCTATTTTCGCAGAGCCTACCACCTCAGATTGAACACAAACTGAGGTGTCGTTGCCTAAGATGGGTCAACAGGAGCCCACGCAGAAAGAGATGGGATGGTGTTATTCTCAACTGATCACCACCCGGCTATAATTATTTATTTTTGTGTTTGTTTCCAGGTATATCTTTACTCCAAAGGCCTGTGTCTATACTGCATCAGAGAAGAAGAACTCGACTCCGACCGGCCTTACGACGCATTCATTTCATTTTCACACAAGGACGAAGAATTTGTCACACAACAAATATTACCCAAACTCGAAAACGAGCCAAATAAATACAACATATGCGTTCATTACCGGAATTGGATAGCAGGGGAGCTAATACCGGCTCAAATAAACAGATCCGTAGACCAATCTAAGAGAACTATTATCATTTTATCGAAAAACTTCTTAGAATCAGTTTGGGGTCTCTTGGAATTCCGTACCGCACATCTAAGCGCATTACAAGAGGGGCGATCGAGAGTTATTATTGTAATACTAGGCGAAATCTTAAATGATGATTTGGACGGCGAACTGAAAAGCTATTTGCGACTGAATACTTACGTAAAGTGGGGTGATCCGTGGTTTTGGGATAAACTGAGGTATGCTCTTCCTCATCGGAGGAATATGGACGTGGCTGAGGGTCTTCCGATGGGGCCGGTGGAAGGTCAGGTGAACAGAGGCATGGCTCATCCAGACTCTGAGTCGACTGACTCCGCCATTGTAATGGAAAGGAATGACGAGTGAATGAATGAAGCGATATTTTGTGAATATGTTGCCTATCTTGAGAATATGATTGCGTTTATGGCATTTTGAGAATATGGTCATCTGCATTCCATTCCATTCCGGAGACGGCGAATAGGTGACCAAGGCAGCTACCACCTAAGCAAAGTCTATGCTGGTTAAACGATTTTATTGTTATTTTTAAAAACGCTACACACTCAAAGGCTCATACTAAGGTTTTCCCTTGTGTTGTAGGTCCCTCGGAACACACATAAAGACAGACATAAACATCCATGACCCGAGAACAGATATCTGCTTTTTACACAAATATTTGTCCCTACTAGTAATCGAACCCAGGACCTACCACTCACTACCACTCGACCAAAGCGGCCTACGAAATTAACGGATGGAATGATTCGGTTCATATCGTTACTTAAAGTTTCCTTATAAGCATTTAATTCGTTCACCCAACATCGACTTCGCTTAGGTGGTAGGGCACCATAGTGGCAATTTACTGGATCTCATATAGCCTCTAACTAAACGACACCTAATGGGGAGAATCAAGCGCATAGACATAGAAAAAATAAGTTAATAATAGTAAATGTTGATCATATTTTTGGAAATTTATTCTACATTCTAAATATATATAAATCTTAATAGTTTCAATAAACATTAAGGAAATTTTTTTTATTTAAGTAGTGCTTCTTACCTCAATGGCTTACCTTACCCATCACATCGAGCGAAATACTGTCGTATGAGGTCATAGCCCGAAGCAAGTGTGAATTAAAATCTCCTTCGTGTCTTTTAAAAACAATGCCAAACTTTTTCACACAGTGTCACATGATTTGACATACTTTGTTGACATAAGTAGTTAACCTATGTCAGTGTTGAGAGTTTATTATTGAATTGAATTATTACAAAATTCAACTCAATTGTGATTTTATTTTAATTATTGGTTAAAAAAATCAAGAATATATTAACAATAAAACCTATTCACAAATAACTTGTCATGTCGATTATTAAACGATTACAGTGCCAGTTATAACAAAAAAACACAGCCAAGTTAAATCCCAGATGGATACAAAAAACCACGACTGTTTCTGTGCTTCAAAGGGTACAACAAATAATCGAACAGACTTGTTATCGATTTACACTAAAGGTTGAGGAATCAAAGGTTTAAGAAGACGCTAGATTTCATAACTAAGTTATTGCGCCGTGTTCATTAAAAACTTAGGAAAGATAGAACGTGATTTTCTAAAGTTCCAAGAAGAAATAAGTAAATGTGAAAAATATGCGAATAATGCTAGGTTTCGTGTCCTTTGTGATACTAATATTAGTTGTCGCTTGGGGACATTTGTTTATAACCGAATTGTTTATACAAGTAGAAGAGATTAACGAGCCAAAAGTATTGTTGTTACATTCATTAAATGATCGAGACAATGTGTCATACTCCTTACCGTGGGCACAGTTAGAAGGACTTGTTTGAGTGTGTTAATATCATGGAATCATCATCATCATCTTCACCGTCATCATCATGGTATTATACAGGACTTAAGACACAGATACACACGTCTTACTTAAGTATAACACGCCTCTTTTTTTGTCAAGGGTTAAAAATGGAAGTTACGATTTCTTGTATGGCGATCGTCAGACGTCTTATGGTATATTATACTACATGGTCAATATTTAACTTAGAAGTAAGAAGAGGAAATTGTGAAATTAGTGACTGGGGATTCAGTTCGGTCTCCTAAAGGGCTTAGAAGATTTTCGTATGAATGCTGGCCTACCTATTTAAATTTTTTCAAATTGGCGGCCACCCCTGAAACTTGTATGAATCGATAGCTGAAAGTATTACAATCGTAAGTTGGAAAAGCAAAATCATCCTAAATCATCACATTTTCGAGATATGAGCTATCAAAGTTGGCGAGAACAGTAGTCAGATTTGAAACCAAAACTAGCATCAGTGGCATGGATTGGTTGTAGCATACAGGGTGTAGGGCGTAGGGGCAGCTTAGCAAACACCTAAATTGGTCTGATTTTTTTCATTCTGAATAATTTTGTAGTGGAATTTTCGTTAGGTTTTTTAATATTTTCTGATTATTCAATACCTTTGCAAGTTAACGTTTAATAAGACACGTCCTAACGTGGCATCCAGAAGTTGGCTAGAACCACTGATGCTCTGCCTACCCCGTTAGGGATTACAGGCGTGAGCGTTAGTAGAAAAAGGCTCACACCCATACAAAACTCTTGTACATTTCTGATAAAATCACACCAATGGTACAACTTTGGTAACTCATATCCTAAAAATCTGATACTCTAGAAAGGTTGCGTCTAAACAAGTTATACTTGTTTGTAATTGTTACGGCAGCTATCGATTCATGCGTTACACTGGTGGCCACCGTTTGAAAAAAAACGACGGTAGGTAGGCCAACAAAATGTTTTAAGCCTATTTGAAAATACCCTATTGCCTCAATTTCACAGAGCCCGCGCGATTAATATGTATCGAGGCCAACGCATCAGGTTGCCCCATTTTCAGCAAAACTTCTTATCTCAACAGCACTCGCTTGTGGTAGTCTGATGTGTGGCCCTCTGGCATGAGATTGTACACCTAAAGATGATTGCAAGGAGGTATACCTATACCAATATTTTTGTTCAAAGCCGGCCGCCATTTTCATAGAAGCGTACGATATAAAACCAATAGATTGGGGACACTTATAAAAGAAGCATAAAAGTAGGGAACACATACTAAACTAAAGCGTCACATTAGAGTTATTGGCGCCTAAGTTCCATATTTTCTTTTAAGAGGAAGCGTCCACACTTGATTTTTAATTGGTGACTTTTTAAATTAGTGGAAATTAGGGTGCAAATCAGCCCACGAAGCTGTTAACTTCTCACAAGGAACATGGGTCAAAACGCGAAAAAAAAAAGGTTTACCTCCATACAACTTGAGCGATCAGCTAATTGTTAGTACCTATGGGTTCCACGAGGAAAATGTGAGTGACTTTTTGCAAGTTGTTTAGTTTCATGAGGAGAGTCTAGATGCTCAGTGTTGCAACCAATATTAGAAAGTATCGATAGTCTATCGATGCTATCGTAACCTTGAAAAACAGTAAGAATATCGATAGCCAATAGTTTGCGATACTATTGATGACAGACCAAACTATCGATATTATTGATTCAAAACTATCAATACTATTAGAATTCAATAATATCGATATTCTGTTTTTCAAGGTCAACTATCGATAGTTATGCAACACTACTCTACAGTTTCGTTAACTAATCTAAAGTCATCCATATAAGTTTTATTGACTGTCGATTCCAGATAAAATAGACTATGATTTTCCTATAATAGTGTGAATAGAAAATCGATGTAAATACTTAATAGTGACATAAGAATGTAATAATTATATTGTGATCTTTCTAATTCTGTTTTCTTTTACATTCCACTATCGTTTTTAATAAACTTTTGCATGCTACGGTGGTAGACCATTCGGCTTACGAACCAGTCTTGGGAAACTTATTATTAATGAGAATATCATACTCAGCAGTAAAGGAAAATATCGTGCTGAAACCCTCACATCTGAGAAATATTTTTTTTTTCATTTAGCGCGGCCCACCAATCCAAGTTGGGCGGCGTGGTGGACTATGACCTAGAACCCTTCAATGTTTTCACGCTAGGGACATAAATGGGCATAACGTGGCTACTTGTGATCTGCATGTATCCATCTCCAACAGCTTCAGTAATTTCAGTAATAATTATTAATTACAAATAATGAAACACTAAATTAATTAAAGTTATTTAATTCAAATCTTGCTTGTGCATTACAGGCTGAGTCAACAGCATATCAAACTATCGTAAATACACTCTAAAATAGATAGGAAGGTGGACGGTCCTATTCGGAATGAATGGGTACCTACTATATCAGCATCGCATAGAATTCACTAGATAGGCAAGGTTAATATGAAATTACGAACAGTATAACCTCACCAAATTAGATTATTCATTACTTTATAGTAAACAATTGCCGTAGCCGCTAATTTGGAGAGTTTTAGCACCAGTAGGCAAGGGCGTCGCCCGGGGGGGCAGGGAGGGGCAGCTGCCCGTCCCCTAGAGGTGAAAAAAAATGAAGCCAACTGCAAAACAACCAAAGTTAGAACCGTTCTTATTACAAACGCCAATTCGCCATAGAAGCAAAGACTCGCGCTACAAGTGTAAAACTTCATGCTCTTGACCTGTATCTACAATCAATTTTTTTCTTCCTCTATATAATATTAACTTGCCCCCACCTGGGCCACGGGCTGGCGACGCCCTTGCCAGTAGGTCTACCTTCCTATCATGAGCTCTACTCTGTACTATGTACGACCGCAATTTCGAAGCGACGTCTGTCTGGCGCTATACAAGACAGTGACAGGTAGTGACAATTATCGGCCGTCCGCCGGCCGTAGATAGTATAGCAGCTGGAGCATGATGGCGACACACTCTTGCGGCGAGCCACTCGGCTGGCGCAGACTTGCTCGCCCTCGTGCTTTGTCAATGTTGACATTTTGACATAAGACCGCGGTGCATTACGTGCGCTATCACCATCGTACTCGAGCTTTAGAGTAGAGCCCCTGGTGTGGAGACACTAGCTAAATAGGTAACTTAAAGAATATTAATTTAAAAAATACTTTAAAAAACTCTATCAAACTTAACTAGACATTTACTTACTAATTAAATAACATGATTGAGTTAAAGGATAAAAGGATTTCAGTTAGAAAAAACGATTCTTTAACTAAAGAACATTTCTTAAAATGGTCCTAATTCTGAAAAAAAGACAATGAAGATTGTGAGTGTCGAGGTAGCGTACACAAGACGGAATTTACGGTTTATGGTTACACCCATAAACATAGTATAAATAGAGCGCAATTAGCGCAAAAACGAAATAAATAATTATCTGTTTGTACGCTGGCTTGAGGACAAGCTGAGATAAACCCCGAAAGATTTGTTAGCTATTTTACCCCCTATAAATAATAATAGTTTCATCTTTGGCCGAATCTGAATGAAATTAAGCTCTACCTCTATAGCTAAACTCGTCACCCTGTCTTTGCTTACTATCAACTTACTCTTTGGCCACAATAACAAAGTCATCGCGTTGTAGGTTCATCCGCTCGTGGTGAACGTAGTGGTGTTTTTTCATATTTGTTTCACTAAACTCGTACTGGCAAATGTCGCACTTATCAACGTGCTTAAAATGACTTTTATTAAGCAAATGAGAATACAGACCTCCATATGTTAGAAAATGACCGTTACAAGTTTTACATTTATAAAGGGTACTGCTAAAAAATTTCATGTTTAGTTTTTTCAGCACTTTTTGTGTAAATACTGGAACTTTGTACAACCACTTGCTTTGTTTGGACGATGTCTTTTCCGGATTGTTTGTCGAGTGGTGAAGCCAAAAGTGGCGCTTCAATGATGTTTTCTTCCTGAATTTATACATGCAGTAATCGCAGCTTTTGAATAAATTTGTCTTATGACCGGACGATACGTGGCTAGCCATACCTCTCGTTGATAAAAAGTAGACATCGCATTGTTTGCAATGGTGCAGCAAGCTTTTCATCTCCTTGGGAGGTTTCAACAGAATAATGTTGAGTTTAGCTCTATTGTTGCCCTTATGGTGCTCGCGCTTGTGGGTCTCCAACTCCGTCGGGTCGAACTTTCGTTTGCATTTACTGCATTCTTCTTTAATAAAGTCTGATTTTGGATCACACACTTTTATATGTTCCAAGGCAGCGGATTTCGAAGTAAAATGAATATCACAGCTGCACCGGTAAAGTGTTAACGGTCCATCTTTTATTGAAGTTACGCGATTAGTTGAAGAATTTGTTTTATTCTTATTGTTTTTTGTGGATAGGACTACGACAGAATTAGTTTCAGATTTACATGCTGGTATGAAATCTGTAATTTCTATATGTTTTCTGTTAAAGTTTGGGTTCGATTTGTGTAACTGCATATGCTGATCATATCCTAGGCCCCGCCCAAACGATAGATTACACTTAACGCATAGTACTTGTGGATGCCTCAAGCATATATGCTTAACAAGCGAATTCCGTAAAGCAGGTGTACATCGTTCGCAAGAATTGCATTTATAGTAGTGCACTTTGTTTTGTATTGAAGGAACTCCTTTGAAAGATTTTCTCGCATCATTTTCGGCCAATTTTTTGTTGAATTCTTCATCTCCCTGTTCGTTGAAGTAAACTATTCTGAGATGCTCGAATTGTTTGTGCAGGGTCACGTGTTGGGACCTGGTTATTGCTGTGGCACACTGACATTTGCATATTGTGCAGACGAAGCCCGGGACGTTTTTATCACAGATTTTTTGACAATGACTGAACACCTTATACGGATTCACGTATTTCTCGCACTTACAACACTTGTATTGCGTTGACTCAGGATCCCCATCCTGCACCAATCTCAACTTCAATTTCCTGGTATGAGAGTATATACTATTCGCCATAATTTCATTGATCTCTGCCAGTTGTATCCTTAAAGAATACAGCCAATAGGCGCTAAGAATGTGACTGTAATTGAAAATTACTATTCTGAATGTGTCCTTTTTTATCTCTTGGTTTTGAGCGTGCAATCTTTCGTGTACATCGAAACACGAACTGTCGAATTTGAGACAGCAGATTTCGCAGTGTTTAACGACGACACCGTGGCTCTCCATGTTGGTAATATGTTTCTGGCAATGCTCCACTGTCTTTTCATAGCTGTCATATATGACATCACAAGCATTGCATCGATAAAGTACATCCCACAAGCTTGAAAGTTTCTCCTTTTCCTGATTTGGTGTCTTTTGGCGTGATGGTAGACTTTGTGATGGCAGACTTTCGGTAATTGAATTAGTAGGCAAGGCTTCTTCAGGTGTGTTTGGCAAAAGAGCAGTTTCAGTATTTTCGGTTGACGAAGAAGTCATTCTAGCTGCATACTGATGGTATTGGATATGGAGCTTGTAAGCCAAATCCATAAATTTTCCTTTGCATCGTTTGCAAGCCCTGTAGGGATCTTTGCAAGAGTGTCGTTTATCACCTCTCTTTCTGCATAAGTATACTTGACATTTTGTACACCTCGGAAAGGGAGGAAACGGCGGGGTGATAAGTTCCTGGGTGTCTACATCAAAGAACTGCATGTCCATTATAGTAATATTTGGATATTTCGAGTGGAATTTTCTATGGTTTTCGCCAGAAGTAACTAGTCCACAAGTATTGCAAATAATGATACTTTTCTGTTGTAATGTTTTACACGTATCCGCGACGTGGCTCTCGCGCCGACTGCCGATGCTGCAGGTGCCGCACTTGGCGCAGTGGTACACCTTCAGCGGTAAAGTGGGGCCCGTTTTTGTGTTTGTCGAAACTTCGGAAATTAGTCGCTCAATATCACAATTTTCAAGTTTTGCCAATTCTACGATGATAAAATTGTTTTGTTTCGACATAATTTTGTGCCTTTTGTTATGTTCTTTTATTGAAGACGAATGTATGTCTAGTTCACAAAGAGCACATTTTTCAAACTCTCGTTTGCAGGCTGTACTACAATGTTTCGTGAAGTTACTCTCGTCTAAGTATGTTTCGCACTCGGCACATTTGTTCAGTATCCTGCCGAGAGTGTTGTTTTCGACCAAATATACGTTGAATTCTTCTGAATTCAGCCTGTGTTGTAGCAAGTGCTTTTTTTGATCTTCTGATTCAAAGAATCTTTTGCAAATATAACATTTCCAAGGAACTTTTTTATTTGGGCATTTTTTTGTATGGCGATTGGCATCCTCAAAGCTGATAAAATGAATCGAGCACTGCCTACATTGGAACAGAACGGATTTTGGCACATGCAATATCTGGATATCATGTCTCTGAATCAATTGTAAAGAATTTACAACTGTATCGTTTACCTTTTCTAGAAATTTTTCTCTGTGAAAATTTTCGACGTGTCTGTTATAAGTAGAGGCAGATTTAAAGATATCTAAGCAAAACCTACACTGAGGATTAAAAGGTTCAACAGTGAAGCCACCGGCATCTATTGCATGACTTGTAGACATATGGTTGACAACACGTAATAGAAATTTGAAATAAGCGCAGCAGATATCGCAACAGTAATAACTTGAAGTTAAAACACGTGGGAGCTTTTCTTCTTCTTGCTCCGCGTCAGTCGTTTGTTCGCTATCGGAGGTTGATATTTCTTTCTCCGTTTGATCGCAAGTGTCAGGCACTTGTTCGTTTAAATCTTCAGGTGTCGAACCTTCCGGCTTGTTACCGACGTCGTCATCGCTTTCGATAATCAGTATTTCATATAAATGACTAATTAAAGTTTCCGAATCTGAAAACGTTACGTTGCAATGATTGCAGACTTCTCCACCGTCCGACGTATTGTGATTTTCCTTTAAAGCAATTTTTTCTGCCATTTCGGTAAATTGTTCGTGTACAACAGTATTATCAGCCGATCGTCTGGTTTTTGAGGCTGATTTTTTTAATTCGGTAAGAAATTTTTTCTGATCATGATATATCATATCATGAGCTACATAACTACTGATGGTGCGAAATAGTATTTTACATTCTATACAGAAGCAAGGATTGTTTTGCAAACGCGGTCCACAGTCTTCTAAGTTGACAAATGACCGTATGGACTTCCGCGTTCCAGTGTGAGTTACACCATCAACTGTTTCTGTGGATCGATTACTATTGACTATAAGATCAATGTGGTTATTTTCGACATGGACAACATCATTTGCAGAAGGATTGTTGACGTGTACCGGCGGAATATGTTCAGTATTATCAGGTGCGGTATCTGAAGGTTCCTCTTTGATGCTTTCTAAGTGCACAGTAACATTAAAGCCGCTAAACTGGCTTCCGACAAAGGTTTCGGATCTCTCTGGTTGGTGCTCGACATCTGTGCTTGGCTCGGTACGAGGGAGGGATTCGTTGTTCGTCATATGATCTGAAAATAAGAAATATTTTAAAACATGTTTTGTATTTGTTTTGTAAATACTGTAGCATTATGCTGAGCCAGCGCCAATTCCGTCTGTGCAACACAGGCAGCACAGTGCAGCGCTTTGTTTTTACGTTTGTAAATGTTTTAGTAATCGTATCTTTGATTTTGTTTAAGTGTCTTTGAAGTGTCTTTTGTGTTTCTTAAGTGATGTCAGTGATTTCTGTGTTGTACCGAAATAAAGTATTTTCTATTCTATTTAATCTTCCCAATTTAATTCATTTTTATTCCTATCAAAGATAAAAATACACAACCTAGTGTATTCCCTAGTGTTATTTAAAATGAATACAGTTGTTTTCAATTTTTATTTAAGTACTTAATTTAGGGTTAGACGTTTTTTTCATAAGCGTATCTTGATCGCTCTGTGCTAGCCTGTGCACACATTGAGTGCAAAGAATTGTCTTCTTATAGAATAAACAATAATTTTGAAAGGCATAACATTATCATTCAATGCACGACGTAAATGGCTCAAAAAATTAATTGTTGATTTTTTTTATAAATAAATAGGTATAGTATGAAGATATCTAGGCATTGTTGGCATTTACATTCCAAACATTTTATATTTATGTTAATATCTTCTTTCACGTTTTAGTAGTATAAATTATGGTCACCAGATTGCCAGCCTCCATACTAAAATGAAAAACTCCTTTATGTTTGTCGCATATTTGTTTTTCTTGTGTAAAATTTAATTTCAATATACAGGGTGTAAAGGACAGCCCTCTCATCTAAAAAAACATTGGTCAGATTAATAAACAGCTTTACATCGTCAGGATTTGTATTTTAGTGTGTTTGTCTACACTAATATTATAAAGAGGAAATATTTGATTGTTTGTTTGTTTGCATTGAATAGGCTCCGAAACTACTGGACCGATTTGAAAAATTCTTTCACCATTAGAAAGCTACATTATCCCCGATGGACATAGGTTACATAATTTTCCCGGATTCCGACGGGAACGAAGTCCCCGGCGGATTACTTGTATACAAATAAAATCAAAAACTACAGGACTGATTTCAAAAATTCTTTCACCGTTAGAATGCTACATTATCCCTGAACAACATAGGCTACATCATATCAGCCTATTACAGTCCACTGCTGAACATAGGACTCCCCCAAGGTGCGCCACTTTGCACGATCCTCCGCTGTTTGCATCCAGCCACTACCCGCTATCTTCTTTAGGTCATCTGACCGTCTGGCTGGGGGGCGTCCTAAACTACGTTTGCCAAGACGTGGTCTTCATTCAAGAACCTGTCTACTCCAACGCTCGTCGGTTCTGCGACAGACATGGCCAGCCCACTGCCACTTCAGCTTGCTACACTTTTGGATAATATCCATCACTCCGGTTTTCTGTCGGATGACCTCGTTTCGGATTCTATCCCTTATCGAGATCCCGAGCATGGAGCGTTCCATTGCTCGCTGAGCGAAGTGCAATCGGTTACATAATTTTTCTACAAATACCAATAGGCTACATGATTTTTCCAGAATTCTCACGGGAACGAAGTGCCGGATAGAAAGCTGGTTGTAAATAAAACTAGATTATTCCGAGTTATGAAAAAAATGTCACCAAGTTGCTTAATTTTTGCTCGGTTTTCCGAGCTCATATAACCCGGTCTTTAAAATTCGAGTAATAGGCTTCTTCTGGGTATTCTTACTGCATCTTCGACCACATCTTCGCCCTTATGCTAGACTAGCTTTCCGCCTGCGTGGACTACATGTTATATCGCGCCCAACTGTGGGATAAAATGTAGCCTATGTCCTTTCCCAGGCTCTAATCTATCTCTGTACCAAATTTCATCAAAATTGGTTCAGTAGTTTAGGCGTGAAAGACGGACAGACAGATAGACAGAGTTACTTTCACATTTATAACATTAGTAAGGATTGTGGTCAAGAGCAAATCGTTTGTTAGTAAAAAAAAAGCTTCACGCTGCAGTGCAGAAGCAGTTTTCTAATAAAAATTTCCTGCAGAACTATTCTCACTTTCTTTTACCGGACTATGCTCACCTTGACTTTCTAAATCCGGTATTTCTTCATCCTTGACACTGCAGAGATCTGGCAGCAGGTTGAGAATGCGAGGGTTTTCCAGGATGTCATGCTCCTCGATATCTATGTCGTCTTCCACTTTGGTTGCCATTTCTACAAAAGTTATAATTATGTTAAAAGAAAATAAAAAAAATGTTTTCATAGGTACATCTTATATTATGACAAAATATAAAAGTGGCAAAATTTTAATTTGATAGGCCATTTGACAGTATGACAAATAAAGTATTTTTTTTGTTATTCATATAAATATATACTTTTTAAAAGCTCATGGATAAATGATAGAAATAATGAATTATTTATTCATAAATCGCCAAGAAAAATTTATTTTTTAAAATTAATTTCCACGTGACCGAAAACGTTCATGATTGGCTGAATCTGTCCTGACGTCACAGCTTTGTAAATACAATCGGTACCAGCATAGTATAAAAACGGCAAAGTATGTTTTCTTCATGCGCGCCATAGTATCTATCTATGCGTCGCCGCACGCACACTCGAACCTTGTGCGGTGTTAGCCCCGACTCACAGAGTACCTTTTTTATAACTAGGAATAGAGCCCTCTCTCTGCCGCCAAAAGAAGCAACAGTTTTAACAGCTCCTCTGTCGGCGTGACACGGAACTAAAGGCTTTATGCATATCTCCATAAATATATCTACCTATTTTACCTACCTCTCAGTACAGTACATTACTTTATCAAAGGAATTGGAAATTATTTATTAACACTACATATTTTGCCTTTTCATAATGTAGACATTAAGTGAAGAGAGGCAAATTCTGTAGTATTAATAAATAATTGTAAATAAAACAGTAAAATTGATCATGATCACACAATTTTATTTCCTTTTTCTACAATTATAAAACCTTTTTTTTGCTTTTATTTGCATGTTGTCTTCATCGTCTTCCACGTCCCTTTTTCCAGTCAATATATTGTTCAACAACTTGCAATAGTTATGCACGAAAAAACGCAGAACAATATTTAATAAAAAAAATATTAATTTTTCTTTGTGCGTGGCACATTTGATAAATTCGAATTCTTCGTGCATTAAAATAACTGTTTTTAAAAATTCTTTGAGATTATTTTTTTCTAAATTATTTTTCATAATTTCATATGATATGTCTTGTATGATTGATACACACTTTACCAAAGACTGAGAAGGGTAACAAAGTCAGCGTTTTTTTGTATACTCCCTGTACTTTATGTATTCTGATTCTTTTTCAATTAAAGATTCTTTGCAAATTGTACAGGACTGAAAAACCGCTGTCTGTGCTCTTTTTAAAAAGAACCCACTGATGAACTCCAAAGCTCCTTTTATCCGCGGATCATTTTGCTTTTCCTCTAGAGTAGTAACATTGATATCTGGCATACTTTCAAAGCTTTGGAGTCATTTTCCTCAGAGATGATGAGAACGTGTAAAATTTCACAAAGATCTTGTTCACAGTTTTGTCCTGGTGAATGGACACTGGACACATTATTTATAAGCAAGGTTAAAAAAGCAGCTTCAAAAGCAGCAGGTGTCGGGTCTGTATTTCGGAACCCGTGACTTCTTATAGACCCGAAAAAGTTTTCAATCGGGTCTTGGTTAAGGTGTCGCATCCACACGGAGGTAATATTATATTTTTTCTTAAGGTTCTCTAATAAGACCTCGATTCCATTAAGTGTCCATTCCCAGTTTTTTATAGTTGGCACATTTTCTGTGTGGGGTAAAAACTTCATGTTGTACAAAGCTTTTTTTGCTTTAACCCACTCTTCGTGATGAACAGATGTAGGTGTAACCGGACCCAAAAGAGGCTTCGCAAATTGTTTTCCCTTTTTTGCATGGGATCCATTAACGGAATCGAAGAGATTATCAAAAAATAATAGTATGTCTGCTGTTGCAGTACATTCCTTGGGTAGGATGCCTTTGTCTGAAAAACAACAAATTTAATTTAAAATAGAATCTGGGTTATTTTGTATGAAAGTTTTGTACTAGTTTTAACTTTTTAACAGCTCCAAAGATCTTTAGCAAAAAAGCGAATAATAATTAAAAAACCTCAGCCAGGCACGTCAAACTAGGGGGAGCAGAACTCACT
The DNA here is from genome assembly GCA_949987775.1 of Aproaerema taeniolella. Classification (NCBI taxonomy): domain Eukaryota; kingdom Metazoa; phylum Arthropoda; class Insecta; order Lepidoptera; family Gelechiidae; genus Aproaerema; species Aproaerema taeniolella. The sequence goes on from CATLJT010000240.1 coordinate 29,305, forward strand.
CAGCAATGAGATAAAAATGGCTAAAAATATAAAGACTAAATTTATTACCTGCTAAGTAGCCCATATGTGTTGCCACACATCTACTGAAAATTTGGCTTGCAAACTTGACTTTCATTTTAGGAATTTTTGCAGGCACGACGTGATTTTCTGAAAGTTTAGGTATAAGTCTGACTCCCTTATAGCCAGGGTTTTCTTTATGTAATAGCTCTAAATGTTCCCACTTTGCCAATCTGGTCCTGCCATCATCACTTTGGTATACTAGATTTTTAGTGAGGAGATTATTGCGAATGCATTTCAGTAGATGTGGAGGGTCATATAATGGGGTGATCTCTTGATTATTAACTATAAAAATATTGCCCTTTGGTTCTTGTCCATTTCTTAAAAAGACTCCTCGTGTTTCCTGCATCAAAATCTTGACAGCATGCCTGTTATTGCTGCCCTGATCACACACAGTGGCAACCACAATAAACCCCGCCTCTTGTAGATGTTTTACTACGATTTTAATTTGTTTGGCCAACTCAGGGCCTTTTGTAGCTGCCGCCGAAAATGTAAAAGCAACTGCTTGTTTATAATTTTTCATCATGCCTCGTATCATGTAGACCTGGGCGTGGTCAGCAAATTCGCCCTTTGTCAGCTGACCGTCTGTGACAAAGCCACTTACTTTATCTTTGCGCTCATTGTAATGAACGCCTGGTTTTAATGACATTTCGTCAAATAGCAGAACACAAAGTCTATCTTCGACTTTCATATCGCTTGTTACTTTTTTTAATTGTGAAAATATTTTTTGGTTTATGCCTGGTTGCAGATTTGCAGCAGTTACAAGTTTGGCAAGAGTTTGAGGTGCAGGCAAAAGAAATATTTTGCGAAGAAACCTGTATCCCTTGGGAGACTGTTTGAGAATAGACAGTGCTAAAATTTTCTCTTCTAATTTAAATCTTCTCCCTTTGTCCTTTTTTTTGTGCTCCCTAAATTGCAACAATGTTAATATTTTAGCTGTACTAGGCAGGTTCTCCAGCGTTGCCAAAAATGATGGATTTGTTGCAATATTTTTAGCAATTTTGATAGAAAGAGACTGTTTTTTCAATTTGCTGCGGCATTTAGCCAGTTGAATCTTGGTTTTCAACAATTTCTTATATAAGTTTTGCTCAGCAGTATTAATAATTAAATTCTTCTTAATTCTTTTAGTCGCACCGACGTCAGTTTTTACCACACGGTGTTCTGAAAAATAAAAAGTAATCTTCTTTAACTGAAATAAAATACACTACATTTTTTCGGCAATATGAAATGGAATTAATATTAATGATACGCTCAGTGCAGTTGTTGTCTGCAAAACATTAACAAAGGCAATTATTTTGTGTAACTAAGGGATGCCCGAAACTTCCATTCCTTTGAGAGTTTCTAAAAATCTTTCCTTATTTGTATCCTATGTTATAAAAGGAAGCTTTGGACCAAATTTCTTGTACCAAACAATTGCTTTGGTGTACTGATTTTTTTATGAGGTCATCACGTGAAAGCCCTTCTATGGTTCAATTCTCATGCAAACTTTTTATTGGTATGTTTGTTAATTTTTAGGGCTCTGCGCCTCAAAAGAAACTTATAAAATGGATCACTTTGTTTCCCGTCTGTCTGTCGATTTCAAACTTCTGTTATTCCTGAGTAAATAAATTAATAATAGGAGGCTTTTGCCCAGCAGTGGGCCAATATACAGGCTATTTAAAAACAATAACTCACTTATATGTTTTGCTAAAGTAATATTCTCCTGTGAAGAATTGTTTTCTTGACTTTGCATTGGCAGAGGTTTATCTTGGGGATCTGAAAAACAAAATAATAATTGCAGGTAAAAATATCATATTTAGACTTACAATATTGAAATTTGATACTATCCGTAATATTACTGTGTAGGTATTCAATAGTATCAATCTTAACATTATCAATTTTTCTTTAGTTATAAAATTTATGGAAGTGTTAAATGTTTATGCATATATGTTATGGCTAAAGGTAGGCTAAACTACATTACGGCCAAAGGTAGATGTGAACATAAACTTAAATTAGCCAGCTAAACTTAGGTTAGGTTATGTTAAGTTTAGCCAGCTAATCTTAAGTTTATGTTCACACCTACCTTTAGGTGTAACATATACAAAAATACTGATAAGCTGTTATCAATTTAACAAAATTTTTACTTTAGTTCAAATTAAAGTCATTTATTGCCACATAATAAACACTTTTACTGCTAAAATTTCTAGCAGTTACTGCAAAACTGCTAATCATTTTTATTCAAATTAGAAATTAAATACTCGCACTACACTTACCACTGGTTATTTCTTTAATTACTTCTGAAATGTCAGGCATTTGGAAATAGTACATTATGCTACAAGTGTGCTAAGTTGGATATTACATTAGAGCCGAGAGTGTAATATCCAATGCACACGCGTGTCATACGACGTTTTTCAACACATTTGCGAGGAAAGAAAGAATAAAAACTTTCCTTTGATATTGACGGCAACAAGCTATCACTTGCATGTTGCGCCTCGGAAAGTATTTCTGGCGGTGTACCCACGTATGTTTCCATTCTGCACTGAAGAAGACATTTTTTGTGTTGTATTTCTGACAATAATAACAATCTGATGAATACAAATGCAGTTTGTGAAAACCAGGTGAAAACATCTGAAAAGAGGCGCTATTATTTTTTTTATTTTTTCGCTCGCAAAATGAGATTCACATTGACAAGTATGCCATACAGCCAAATAATAAAAAAATACTTAACTATATATTTTCACGTTTTAGCATAAATAAATGATAATTTTCTGTTAAATTTAAATGATTTAGTGGAAATATATTTTTATTTACAAATAGTTTAATATTTACACTTAATTTTAAATATAAAATAAGATCTGATCTCTTTGCTGAAATTTAGAAAAAAAAACCATTACGTACTAGTGCTTTATTTTTATTACTCACGGGCTGGGTAATACATATCATTATGAACCTTACAACAATGACATAAGACCCACTTTATGAGCAAATGTGTTGAAAAAATCTTTATTTTGCACTGTTCTTTCTGAACCTAAAAATAAAAGGAGTATTGAATAGTTTAGTTAGTAAATTTTAAAAAACCTATTGTTGTTAAAGAATGAAAAATAAAATAACAATGTGCTAAAAATACTCTTGTCAAGATATATTAGTTACAGACAAATAAATAAACGCTACACACTCAAAGGCTCACACTAGGTTTTCCCTTGTCCCTTCCCTTGGAACATACACAAACCTATTTGTGTTAAACTCCCATGACCCGAGAACAAAAATCTGCTTTTATTAAACATAATAATATGTCATGTACATACCCTCTGAATTATTTTTGGTGGCACTTTGGCACTTGGGCACATCTGCTATTGTTGCAGGGTCTGAAAATAAAATAATTTTTAAAATATAAAAAAGTTTTGTACATGCAATTAGATACAGATAATTAAGTTGTCTTCAAACATCATTATAGATTATTGTATTCTTTGACAGTTTGAACCAAAACGTGAATTTTTAAGTCAATCAGAAAATGAAAAATGGGTCCTTTAGGGGATTGGAGGGGGAAACATGGACACCCTGAGGTGGGGATTTTCGAAGATGGTGGGAATGTCCATGCCAAAAATTAGCTTTGGGCATTTTTAAGGTGACCCATATGCCCAATCTGTGAATGGGGAAAGTTGTCCAGTTTCGTGGGTTGATCCTGAAGTTTCGCTAACTAATTTAATGTAACCCAATAATTGTATTTTGAAATCTTACTGTCGATAAAAGAGTGGACTGTATGCGAGAAAAGTTTGAAATATTAAACTGGTTTGATTGACGATAACTACAGTTAGAATGCGAATCAGTCGTGCAGCAATTAGCCGGGACCACGGAAGGGCACTAACCTGTTTGCAGCTCGTTGGTGCGCCGGGATGCGCCTGGACGGCAATAGGACCTTTCGGGACACCTAGATTGTACTGCTGCAGACTCACCAGGACCCTCCAGATTACCATATCACCAGTCCGTAATCCAGCGGCAGCTCCAGGGGTGTCCTCCAGAAGACTCGGCAATTAGGTACACGACTCTTCACTCGCGTATTTAAGCTTTAGATAACATTTTAAATATTTCGAACAAAAAGGCACGATGTCGACAGCTTGGTAGACTTGGGTGATAAATAACGTCACAGTGAAAAAATCACCGTGATCGGCTTACCAAGGATATCACAGTGACTTGGTTCGAAATATCAACGTTCCAAAATAACGTCGTTCCAGCCGCTTCGTGACTGGGCGTGACAGCGTCTCAGGGCGCGCGCGGGTGGATGGAACGGCGAGGGGCGTGCGGTGGAACGGTCCGAACGGTCGGTGACTGATAACGGCGCGCCGCGGCGAGGTGCGGGGTCCAGTAGTGATTGTTTATTGTTCCTTGGCCTTGGATGTGATTGGCATGGTTTATTGTATCAGGTAAAAAAATTGTGAAAGTAAGTCGTTAGTTTTTTAAGTTTTTTTTTAGTTTCTAAGTAGCAAACAAGCGGTTCAGACGCTATTTGTTTGAATATTGGTTTTATATTATTTTATTTTATTTTGGACTGATGTAAATATGTAGGTAGAGTAAATTTAAGTGTTTCGTGTAGGTAAGTGTAAATAAAAAGTGTTTTTTTAATCATAATGGTGGACTCTCGTAAAATGAAAAGTAGTTACTTGTGGAATTGTTTCGATTCTGTAGACAGTGTGGGTAAAGTCGCCAATTGCAAGATATGTAAAGTAAAGCTTAGCTTATAAATCTATAGCTATTGTTGAAGACCGTGGATTCAAGGCATTTGTTGAAGTTTTAAATCCGTCTTACACCTTGCCGAACAGAAAAACATTATCAAATAATTACCTACCTCTCAATCAAACAACAAATAAAACAATTTTTTTTCACATCTGAACAAAGTTACTAACAAAAAACATACTCTAGTCACTCGACCTCTGCCCACACCTATAGCGTAACTTATACCAGTCATGACGGTTGATCGTGTCACTTTGTAGTATTACATACTCCTTGGTCAGGTTAGTCGCTCCTATCGAGCAAAATAACGTATGTGACAAAGCCACGGTGATTTTTCACTGTGATTTCTAAGTAACTGGAACGACAGTCACGGCGATACAAAAGTCACTGTTTTTCCCAAGTCTACAGCTTGGCGCTCCGAATCGAACAAGATCCCTCGAAAATTGAGGATTTGACAGGTGTCAGTTACAAACGATGTTGCCACCTTTCAAGAGAAATTACAATTTATGAACTTTTGTGAGTGACAAAAGTGAACATTCCGCCCACCTAAATACTACGTATTTACAGATAAAACTAATTTACGAAACGACGAACAAATTAAACTAAGGCTACAGTTGATGACAATGTTAAAGTTAGTTTAAGTAAGGCAAAGGACAAAGCTTAACTATTGGCCTTCTATACTGGCCAGCAGCAGTCTTAACTGTGACTACTCTACATACTCCGTCGGTCCCAGGATGCAAGGCCACAATACGGCCGAGATTCCAATTCAAGGGATGACAATTTTCGTTTACAATAAGAACAAGGGTTCCTATCTTTAGCTCTGGACGTACCTTGTTCCACTTCAACCTCTGCTGTAACGTATGTATGTACTCGCTATGCCAGCGCTGCCAAACACACTGGTGAATTTGTTGTATCAACTTCCAACGTTGAAGAGGACCAATTTTAGTATTTACAAAATTCTCTTCTGGAAGTGGATTCAGGGGTTCCATTGTTAAAAAATGGCTTGGAGTGAGGACCAAAAAGTCATTCGCGTCAGAACTTAGAGGGGTAAGAGGGCGTGAATTTAACATCGCCTATACCTGAGTCAAAACGGTGTAAAATTCCTCGTAAGTGAGTCTTTGCTTGCCTACGACTCGCAGGAGGTGCGTCTTCACAGACTTAATACCTGCCTCTGCCAACCCATTGAAGTGTGGGCTACCAGGTGGACTAAATGAGAATTTAATTTCCTGTGAATCTGACGCAGATTTCATAAGAGAATTAAAATAATTATGTGCTCCGATAAAATTGCGACCTTGGTCAGAGATGAGCAAACTGCAGCGTCCGCGACGTGCGACAAAACGTTTTAAAACAGCCAAAAAGGCTTCAGTAGAGAGCTCCGAGGCGAGCTCTATGTGTACTGCCTTAGTCGCAGTACAGACAAAGACAGCGATATAACCTTTAAAGGTTTTAACGCCTCTACCGCGTCCAAGAGCAATTTCAAAGGGTCCTCCGTAGTCCACGACAGCGTTCGAGAATGGCTTAATTTCATTAACGCGGCACGATGGCAAATTACCCATCATGGGTGCTAGGGCAGGCCTGGGGTTGGCACGAAAGCACTTCATACACCCCGAGACGACGGAATGAATAGCCCGCCTGACCGACAAAATCCAGAAGGATTGCGCCAGTAAGTTTTGCAGCGTTTGAGCGCCAGGGTGCATAGACTTACGATGGAGCTCCTCAATTATTAGAAATGTGAGGCGGTGGGAGCGCGGTAATAATGCGGGATGCCTGGTGTTAAATTCGACTTCTGCATGGGCCAGGCGACCGCCCACCCTCAGAACACCAGCCTCATCAACGAATGGTGATAATTTGCGCAAGCTCTTCGGCAATAAATTAGGACGTATCCTCCTTCACATATCTTATTTCCTGAGGAAAGGCGCTAGCCTGAGCATGCTTGATCAGGATCATGAAAGCTTCACTAAGCTCTGACGGATCAAGAGAGTCAGACAAAATCCTTTCCGAAGAGGTAAGTCTTGCGTTACGAATGAACCGGAGACAAAACGATAGCACGCGTTTCACTTTGGAAAGCGAGGAAAACTTATCTAGCATCTGATCAAGAACTGAAGAGTTTGGAGGAGCTGATAAAAGAGTAGAAATCTTTTGCTCCTTTTCCAAGATTTCTTGATCCAACGACAACGGTGATGCAGGCCAGGTCTCGGGCGACTTTGAGAGCCAAGCTGGACCGTTCCACCACAACATATGGGATACCAGTTCTGAGGGAAGTAATCCGCGCGAACCGCAGTCTGCAGGGTTAGAGGCCGAGTTTACATGGCGCCAACAATCTGGAGCAATGATGCTTTGAATATGGCTAACCCTGTTGGCCACAAACGTCTTCCATTTAGATGGACAGGAACGAATCCAAGACAAACTTACAGTAGAATCAGACCAAGCGACAATTTTATCCACAACATGGAACGGTTTCAACGCGTCTATTGTGGATCTCACAAGATCCGACAGTAAAACAGCCGCTTGGAGCTCTAACCGCGGAATTGAAAGCGTGCGAAGAGGTGCAACTTTAGATTTTGCACAACAGAAGGTAACAAAGCAACGCCCTTCAGCATCAACGAAACGAAAGAATATCACAGCACAGAAACCACGTTCTGACGCGTCGCAGAAGCCATGGAGCTGTAACTCGACGAAAGATTGCACTAGTCTACGGGGAATAGACAAAGATGCCAGCAACGGTAGCTCAGACCTGAACCGCAACCACTGAGATGAGACTGCTTCCGGAACATCTTCATCCCAAGAGACTCCAGAAGTCCAAAGCAGCTGTATTAAGTGTTTTACATAAAACGTGACAGGCCCCAAAAACCCTAAAGGATCGTAAATACGAGCGATGTCAGATAGGATGGTACGCTTCGTGCACTTCCTTCCCTCGGTGTTTCCCACCTTGAATTGGAAGGAATCGGAGCGAGGCTGCCACAACAAACCCAAAACTTTAAGTGACACATCAGCTCTATCCTCGAAATTGATAGAGTCCTGTGAGTACAGGTCCGACGAAGGAAGGTCAGCCAAGAACGTAGGTTTATTTGATGTCCACTTCCGTAAATAGAAACCAGCCGACGACAAAATACTAGTTAATTCTGACCTAAGATGTATAGCCTCCTCAACAGAGTCTGCTCCAGAGACGACATCATCAACATAAATGTCTCTACTGAGAACCGCAGAGCCAGAGGGATAGCTCGAGGCTGAATCCGAAGCCACCTGGGAGATGGTACGAAGCGCTTGGAAAGGTGCCGATGAGACTCCGTACGTGACGGTGCACAGGCGATAGTCACGCACCGGACCAACTGGGGAAGGTCGCCACAAAATTCTCTGATAGTTTGCATCCTCCTCTGGTACCAGTATCTGTCGGTACATTTGTTTTATGTCACCTGTAAAGACCACAGCGTGCCATCGGAACCGGAGCAACAAATCAAAAATGCTCGTCTGCAATTTAGGGCCAGGTAACAGAGTATCATTAAGAGAAACACCTTCACCATCTTTGGCGCTGGCGTCGAAAACCACTCGAAGAGGGGTACTCACAGAGTCCGGCCGCAGAATACCATGATGAGGTATATAATAGAATTTTGCTACATCAGAGGGTGGCATTCTTACCTCTTCCAAATGGCCACAGGCTTCATAATCCTCCATGAAGGCAGTATAAGCTTTGTAAAAGTCAGGGTTCATTCTAAGCTTCCTCTCCAATGACAGAAAACGTTTAAGTGCTATTCCACGAGAATTCGAGAAAGTTGGTTTAGCCAAAGGCTCAACAAATGGCAGAGGGACGATGAAACGACCTTCATCGTTACGACGAAAATTTTCGACAAAATAATCTTCACATCGTTGGTCCTCCTTCGACAAAATAATTTTTGGAGAACTTATATCTTCAAGTTCCCAAAAACGTTTAATGGAACTTTCCAACGACAAATTTGATAACTGTGAAGAATTTGACACGAAAAGGCAATTTTTCTTACAGGTGCTACTGCTGTCACACTCCCCCATCAGTATCCAACCAAAGACCGTATTGATCGCCTTTGGTTGTCCCGACTTACCCGTTCTCTGACCGGGTACCGGGGATGATGCGAACACCTGAGCATTAAGTAGCATATCAACAGGTCCTGGGCGACAAAAATCAGGATCTGCGAGCGACAAATTTTTTATGTGAGACCAGTCAGTAGGATCGACAAATTGAACTGGTTGGTCTCCACATATCGACGACAAAACGAAAACCTTTAACTTTAAATGCGACAAATTCGACAAATCTGGCCTTGTTGATTTTACTTCACATTGAAGTGAACCAACCGGTGTAGCTGTAGCATTGCCAATACCACTCACTGACTCTAAGTTAGGCTGCATTTGCAACCCCAAACGCTTGGCACAGGGGCCAGAAATAAAATTACATGCACTAGCACAATCAAGTAACGCGCGAACAGGCTGGAAATTACCAGTGCTGTCCCTTATTAAAATCTTTACAGTTGAAAATAAAACTGTCATATTATTGGAAACTGATGTCAAAACAGTATTTGTAGTAGCTTCCACAGGCCTGTCCACAGGGGGGTCGTTCTCAGTAGTTGGTTTATTAAAATGTAAAAGGGTGTGGTGCGAGTAACTACAGACACTACAACCAGGTGGTAAAGTACATTTTTTAACTTTATGAGTACCTGATAAACATGAAATGCAAAAGCCCTTTTCTTTAACCAGATTAAAACGTGCCCTTGGATCCAATTTTAAAAATTCAGGACATTCAGTGAGACCGTGCTGGCCACTACAACAGGCACAGATGATTGGAGATGTCACTAAAGAGACCTTATCCCTACCCTTTGCCTTACCCGAACCACTTGCTTGGAGAGAGCCTTTACCGGAACTACTGGTTGTTATATTGGACATTTCCAATGCGCGCTGGTGTTTTTCGATAAAGTCAAGAAGTTCTTCATAATTTGGAATATCATCATTGCTCCCATTCTCCAATAAGAAATCTTCCCTTGTGGATTTGTCCAACTTAGACCACAATAAGTGGAAGAGCATAAAGTTTGTATCTGGTAAGCTATATTTTTCTAAGATGGCAAGATTTTCCGAGAAAATTCGATGTAATCTATTTAATTCTGAAGATGACTTTGATTTAACTGGCTCGCAATGTAACAACCTATCATAATAAGTAACAGTAATGATGCGCTTTCTGTCGTAGTGTTTCAAAAGTGCGCCATATGCGTCCGCGTAACTCTCATCGGCAAGAGGATAGTTCTTAATTAAATCGTGTGCCGAACCCTGTACGGAAGATAACAAATAATGAAGCTTCTCAATGTTTGATAGGTTTTTTCGGTTGTGAATTAAGGAATTAAATAATTGTATAAAAGAAATCCAATTTTCTAACTTACCATCAAACGGTTTTATCACTATTTTTGGAAGTTTAGCACTACAATCATTTGATTTTATGTTGGGTTTGACGTCCTGTAGAATATCGCGTAAACGCCACTTTACTTGTTTCACGAGCTTTTCAAATGTTATAACGTGAGAAACCTCATTCCGCTGCTCCTCTGGAGTTAAAGATAGCATTATTTGCTGTTGCGCTCTGTGAAAACTATTCTCTAAATCTTTTACATCCTGTTCCGTGTATCCTAAGAGGTCGCCGTCCGACATAAACTCCAACCGCATCATAGCATAATCGCGCGCTACGCGGTCAAGATCTGCGGGTTTCGGCGACGCCATTTTATATAGATTATATAGATTTTAACAAAAAAAAATAAAGCTATTCTGTTCAACAACAACAAAATATACGATTTTAATACGATTTGTAAACACGAATAAATTTGACACCTTGACAGTGACAGTGACAGATCTAAATCGCTGGGTTACCAAAAACGACAACGATAGTGTGGCACCCGGACGTCTCGATTGTCACTCACTCACGAAAAAAATAAAAAAAATAAAACCGGTAAATGACCGAATAAGTCACAACACTAGTGAATCAAGGCTACCAATCGATAAAAATGTAAGCACGAAATTCAAATGATGCGACTTTTCCAACCACCGACAAGAAAAAAAAGAAAAAGGTGCACAAGTAATTCTTACACCCACCCACTTTACAAACAAAAAAAATTATGGATAATTGCAAAATCACTGCAAAATTGTTAAAAACTAAAAATCTTGTTAACTCCACAAGCGCCAATTCAATAAATCCGGCCCGAATGACCAAAAAATGTCGATAAAAGAGTGGACTGTATGCGAGAAAAGTTTGAAATATTAAACTGGTTTGATTGACGATAACTACAGTTAGAATGCGAATCAGTCGTGCAGCAATTAGCCGAGACCACGGAAGGGCACTAACCTGTTTGCAGCTCGTTGGTGCGCCGGGATGCGCCTGGACGGCAATAGGACCTTTCGGGACACCTAGATTGTACTGCTGCAGACTCACCAGGACCCTCCAGATTACCATATCACCAGTCCGTAATCCAGCGGCAGCTCCAGGGGTGTCCTCCAGAAGACTCGGCAATTAGGTACACGACTCTTCACTCGCGCATTTAAGCTTTAGATAACATTTTAAATATTTCGAACAAAAAGGCACGATGTCGACAGCTTGGCGCTCCGAATCGAACAAGATCCCTCACCCCTATAAAATTGGCTAGCCCAAATTGAAAAAATCAACTAAAATTTTTTTGTGAATTAGGGGCTTTTTAGGTGCTATTTAGGTGCGCAAATCAAAAATTAGGTGCACTTATATTTTTTTTTAAATTCAAAAAATAAAAAAGGTCTGCTAGGTTTTTATAAATTGGCAGTTCCTATTCAATTAAAGATGATATTGTTTCTTTTCTTTTACATTAGATTTAAGTGCTTATTAAGTGCAAGATATTTCCGTCAACAAAAATTTAAAATTCAACTTTTAACCTTCAAAAATTCCTTGAATGACTTTTGTTTCCATGAGCTTTTTAAAAGTAGTGGATCTTGATAAGACTGCTCCATGTCCCAAGGTGAAATCTCGTTCAAAATTGATTTAATTTTTACTTTCCCAAATGTCCCTAAACTTAAGGTTTGGTCTGCTAAGTTTTGATATCTCGGCGAGCACTTTCTTATCTAATCTTCTTAGCAGAAATTGTCTTAAACAGGATTTAAGTGCTCATTAAGTGCAAGCGATTTCTAATAATGAATCTATATTTAACTTCAAACTTTCAAAAATTTCTTCAAGATTTTTGTTCTAAACAGCATTTTATGAATAGTGAATCTTGATAAGACTGCTCTATGTTCCGAGGTCAAATCTTATTCAAAATTGATTTAATTTCTATTTACTTCCTAAACTTAAGGTTTGCAAAAATAATTTTTTTAATTCAACTACTAACCAGCTCGAATAGTCAACAATCTTCTAAATTTCTTAGCCCTGATGTTTGAAAATCTGCATTAAGGAGGTTCGATACCATTTATCTGTCTATTCAATAAATTTACCTGCTTTTAGAAATTAAAAAAATCTACTTGTATTACAATCATATTTAATCGCAAAAAAATTTTTTAACTTCCCGCTAAGAAAATCAAAGATTTTCAAAAATTAGGAAGCTATTGCCCCGTTTGGTTTTACCCCGTTTTTCATAAATTGAGTTTCCATCAGATGTCAACGTTGAGGTGCTAGGAAGCTTCCCTGAATGTTTCTGTGATGATGTCTGTGTATGTGTATGTGTAGGGAATCCAATCCCGCATCAAAATCGTGATCCCGCACGCCTGCGGGATTGAGGTCCTCAATCCCGCGAATCCCGCGGGATTTGCGGGATTAGGATTTTTTAATATTTTATTTGTTTTAAGCCCATTTATTAGTCTTAAAAAATGTTTCCATACTTCACTTGAACTTTTAAACTCTTTATAAACTAAACTCACGCTCGTTTTTAATAATAACCAAAGTCATTTTCACTCGTTTAACTTAGTTTGAAAACTTTTACAAAAAAAAATTGTATCTTTGTATCGTACCTTTCCTATAACAATTAAGACACAAATGACACAATAAGTAACTGTCTCTAACAATAATTAATCGACGGAATATGCGTGTATTTTTTTAAAAAATAATATTTTATTATTATTTTTATTGGGTTGACTGCAAGAAATACCCTTGTGAGATAATTCCGCCTTTGTGCTGTTTTTCTTATGTTGTGACTTGTATAACTTAATATAAAAATAACTTACAACTTACATAGCTAAATAATCGTAAAAAAATATCTACTACGAAAAGTTATTATACCTAAGTTTTTTTTTTCGAAAGTTAAAAGTAGCTTACTGAAACGGGTACTTTAAACGGCCACCATTTTGGCGCGATTAGCGTGACAGTTCAAACGAATATTTTGTGGATTTTAATATATTTTAACTAAAGTTTCAACTAATTCATCATGGAAGAACATTCTCCAACCAATATAAAAGTAGGTACTAATTTATTTGAGTAATTTTGTTGTCATGAACTTTGACGTCATATTGAATCTTACTAATAGCAAGGCGTTTCGGATATTTAAATTTTCCGCAGTTTTGAAAGATTTATTTCAGACTCAAAAATAAATTAAAATCAAAAATATTCAAATAGACGTTATTGTGAAGTTTTTTTTTAAAAAAAATTGCTCATATCTGAATTACATGTATATTATTCGATTGTTCTGTTTCAATACCTACAGGATTCACGCAACACAAAATAGAAATTAAAACTATATTTAGCTATAAAATAAAGACTGAAAACAACATTTTTTTTTAAACTCCGTAGAAAAGCCACGTATTCCATAGGAAAAGTCTTAAAATACTTATTAATGGGGCTTTACTGTCTAATAAATAATCAGAGCATCGTCTGAGCCCATTTTACAAACTTTTAGTTCTTAATAATAAAAAAATCATCCAACGCGGGATCCCGCACGACTAATCCCGCATTTTCGATCCCGCAAAAAAGGTGCGGGATCCCGCGTTTGCGGGATTGGATTCCCTATGTATGTGTGTGTGTGTGTGTGTGTGTGTGTTTTTTTTTATGTAGAGGGTTTGGAACGACATTTACGTCTTCGACAGGCTAGTTGTTGGTGCCTGGATATGTCGGACTCGATACACACTGGGCCGACTGTTCTCGACTTTGATAGGCTAGTTTTTAGTGCCTTATTATGTCGGACTTGCTGCACACTAGGGTGTTTGTTAGTGTATGTGTGTATAATACCGACTAAAACCAATTCCCCTGTCTCTGGCCTCTAATCCCCATGGAAACCGCCGTTAGGCATTACTTCATGGGGGGAGGATCTAGCTACTGCTCTTCCTTCTGGTAGCTAAGGTGTTATTTTTCCTTTCTTCTAATTGCTGTTATTCGCTCTTCTCCTTTCAATGGAACGCAAGTTTGTAAGGACTTCTGTCGCAAACGTGTTGATGGCGTTCCAGGCATCCTTTGATGACAGCATTGCTTCTACTATTGTCTCTGGTTGAATTCTTTTGGTCAGGACTGACTCCAATACGTTGCGCTGAGGGCTAAAGCGGGGGCACATAAAGAAAACATGCTTCGCATCTTCAGTAACTCCTAGGCAGGATAGGCACTCCGGGGAATCATCATGTTTAAAGCGGTGGAGATACGCCCGAAAGCAGCCGTGTCCTGATAGCATCTGTGTTAGGTAATAGTTAATCTCTCCGTGACTCCGGTTCAGCCAAACGTCAATCTGTGGTATAAGACGGTGCGTCCATCTACCCTTTACGGCAGCATCCCACTGATGCTGCCAGCGACTTACGCTGTTCTTCCGTTCTTCTGTTCTAAGCTGCTCGGCACTCAGTGTGGTTGACCTCTTTCGTTGGTAAAGGTTCCGTCTTTCCTCAGCTAGAATCCTAAGAGGCAGCGTTCCAGAAATGACACACACTGCTTCCTCAGATATTGTGCGGAAGGCGCTGGCTATTCTTAGAGCACTCAGACGATATATCGGTCCAGCCTTTCGCCAACAATCTTGGGTGTCCAGCGCATCTGCCCAGATAGAAATACCATAGGTGAGCACTGAGGTTACCACTGACGACAGCAGTAGTCTCCTGCTCTGCTTTGGGCCTCCGACGTTCGGCATCAGTCAGAAGTTTTATGTAACTAACTGATCCCTAAACGAAAATATTCGTAAATTGAGAACAATGGAATCAGAATTGAAAGTAATTCATTTTACCATAAATCCATATATTTTCAATCCTGTTTCCATTGTTATCAATAAATATTTTTAATCGGGGATAGTAAAAAGATGAAAGCAGGATTCTCTATGTCGATAATCGCTTGCACTTAATGAGCACTTAAATCCTGTTTAAGACAATTTCTGCTAAGAAGATTAGATAAGAAAGTGCTCGCCGAGATATCAAAACTTAGCAGACCAAACCTTAAGTTTAGGGACATTTGGGAAAGTAAAAATTAAATCAATTTTGAACGAGATTTCACCTTGGGACATGGAGCAGTCTTATCAAGATCCACAACTTTTAAAAAGCTCATCGAAACAAAAGTCATTCAAGGAATTTTTGAAGGTTAAAAGTTGAATTTTAAATTTTTGTTGACGGAAATATCTTGCACTTAATAAGCACTTAAATCTAATGTAAAAGAAAAGAAACAATATCATCTTTAATTGAATAGGGACTGCCAATTTATAAAAACCTAGCAGACCTTTTTTATTTTTTGAATTTCAAAAAAAATATAAGTGCACCTAATTTTTGATTTGCGCACCTAAATAGCACCTAAAAAGCCCCTAATTCACAAAAAAATTTTAGTTGATTTTTTCAATTTGGGCTAGCCAATTTTATAGGGGTAGATCCCTCGAAAATTGAGGATTTGACAGGTGTCAGTTACAAACGATGTTGCCACCTTTCAAGAGAAATTACAATTTATGAACTTTTGTGAGTGACAAAAGTGAACACTTACCAATATTTTCTTTTAGAGCAACATCATCACTGGTTGCTTCCACAGGCTTGATTCCATCACTTCTATGTGATTCCATAACTAAACCTTGATACCCTGAAACAAAAAAGTAAATTAATGTTTTAATAGCTCTTTTCAAATATATATTACTAGCATCCTGCTCGGGACTTCGTTCCCGTGGGAATTCGGGAAAATTATGTAGCCTATGTTACTCAAGTATAAGGATAATGTAACATTCTAATGGTAAAAGAATTTTTGAAATTAGTCTAGTAGTTTCGGAACCTATTTGTTACTACAAAAATACAAATCTTTCCTCTTTATAATATTAGTATAGATGACATAATGAGAGTGAAGATGATGATGATTGATGATGACCTGTAGATGTTGATGGCATGGTGTTGGAGCCTGGTAGGGATCTCAATGCTCGCCTCTCAGTGAATGTAAATTTTGGAAGAGACAATGGTCCTAAAACAAAAATAAAGATGCATTCACCCATTTAGATAGGAGAAGCAACAATATAACAAAAAAGGCAGAAACAAATGTTAAACTTACAGTTAATGTTTAAATTACCATTAAGAGGTTATAAACAATTAACTATCCGAGAAACCACCAGGGACCATTTTTTTTCTCGTCATTGCTTCTGCACAATTTGATTTCAATTGAAGGTGTAGATAAAATCCAGCAATATACTTTGTTGTTCAATGGAAATCTATCATAGACTATCATCGGTGGTAACCCCCCAGGGCAAAACCAGATATAGGCTTTTTCCAAAATCAGTCAGTAGGTAGTAGTAGGTCAGTATGTAGTAGTAGTTTTCTTTTATCCCAGGATAGGCCAAGGACATACATATATGGCAATAAATAGGTATACAACATTAGTGTGGGCCTTTGAATGTGTACGGTTACAAAAAAAGCTACTCTAGGGCTATTCAAATAATTTTAAGTATTGTAGACTGACCTGGCAGTCTGCCGACAGACCACCTGTCGGCAGTCGAAGGAGGCCCTAACCGGACCTATACCGCGAATTACGCGAAGACTGCTGGATCTAAACAGAACAAACTTACGAATAATGGTGGGAACCCTCACGGGCCACTGTGCTTTAAACAAGCACCTATTCGTTCTAAACGTCACCGACAGCCCCCTTTGTAGGGGCTGCCTAGAGACTGATGAAACAGTCGCCCACGTAATCCTGGAATGCGTGGGAGTGGCGAACCAACGGGCAAAAATCCTACCAGAAATTAGGTCGCTTCGTGAAGCCTGTGAATTCCCCAGGAGGATTCTGAGCTTCTGGTCAGAGCTGAGGTGGCTGGAATAGCCACCGACCCACACGCTTAAAGGGCCACTCTAGAGCCTAAATGCGGAAACGGGAGCCCTTATCAACTATCAACTGACCTGGCAGACCTAAGGTCGGGACTGCAATATTGCTTAATCTGTTGAAACGGCAACAAAATTTATCTTCAAAATGGTTATGGCACACACGACGATGTTTGTAAATGTCATTGTTGTCCATGCCAATGATATCTCCTCCAATAGACAAAACCCATTCATTGAAACGCTGTCTTTCTTTTTCTGGATTTGGAAATAAGTGCAATGTTTTATGGGAACCTGAAAAAAGAATAAATATTATAAGAATAATATTTCAGTGAAACGCACTAACGAATCCTTGTCGGCAAAATAACGTGTAATCGCTGTTTTGCCGCTAGTGGTGTTATAGTGTCACGCACTAACAAACTGTTATCAGCGAAATAAAGTACAAAAAAAGTACCTGTAAGTTGTAAGTCAGATTAGAATTTAGGTTAGAATTCGTAACAGCAAATCATTAAATCTTACTAACCTCCTGAATCGAGGCATCCGGGAACGCAACACTTTTTGCTTGAAAGCTCCATCACATAAATGTTGAGTCCAATATCTCTAAATAACTTAAATAAAAACCAAAAACTTAAATAATTGAGTCCATATCTCTAGGCCGGAGGAAAAACTTTCTACTCGACGGCAAGCGCAGGATATTTGTAGTCACACAGCACAACGCGAAAGTACCAAACGGAAACGTACTGATTAGCCTGTATAGACTGAAAAGTAAACCGAAATTATCAGAATTATGATAGATAGATAGATTCTTAAATATGGCCCTACAGTGTTGCCACATGAAGTAGACGTGAAATCTGTATATTCATTACAAAAATCCGTATAAAATCCGTATTTCTGTTTTTATTGAAATTCCGTATAAATATCCCGTATTTTGGTTAAAATTCCGTATGAATTCCGTATAAAAATTAAAAGTAACATTTTTGAATTAAGATTTAAATAAAAAAAAGGGTGATTTCCGTGAAAGTTGTTTAGTAGTAGCGGGTCCGTTATCGGCGAGGTACATAATTTATTTCGTGGTTTCGTCTTCATTGAAGAAATTTTGCTGTACTGCCGCACTACAGTGGAGCAAACTCACCAGCATTGTGACGAAATTGGTCAAAATTAGGTAAAGAAGGCTCGAAAACGGGGTCCTTTTGAAGCTAATTCTGTGTTTAGAGTAAATCCGTAATCTTGATTCATCCGTATTGAACTTGCAAAATCCGTACAAATACGGACAAATCCGTATATATGGCAACACTGTGGCCTAGATATGGCCCCATATGTGTTGCCACAATTCCGCCAATATCACGTAGCGCAGAAAATACACGACGGGGATTTCATGTACGGTAACACAAAAAATTCAAAAAGCCAAAAAATACAGAAGGTAGGTAAATATTGCAGTAATTTAAAATATATTAATATACTTAATTACGAAAAACCAAAAGACAAACATAATAAAAATACATGAATACACACATTTCAAACGTAAAAATAAAAATATATAAAGGAAATAAACAAATTAGCAACCACTACTAAACTAAAACTTATAACTTAATCCTATTATCACAAATAAATTTTGATATAGCATAAATTACTTTAGACGAGAAAAACTGAGCTAAAATAATTTTCATGCTAGTAGGGTGGGGAATGTGAGCAGGCAAAATATCAAATAAGGAGGCCGAGATGTTGGGACAGTTGAAAAAAATATGGTCCAAATCACCTTCATCAATTCCACACTCACACAGGGAATTGTCCCTCACCCTTATTTTAGCTAAGTGCACAGGGGTGCAGGAATGACCCAACCTAATGCGACAAAGAGTGGAAGTGCATGATCTACTTAGTTTCCGAAATTTAAAGAACCAGGGTTTCTGGGGAACTTCAACCTGAATATCACCATAGTACTTACCCTTTCGAGTTTTGGAAATAGACCATAAATTATTCCAGGATTTTATAAGCCGATGACTTGCAAAGAAACAGAGATCTTGAGAATAAATTTCCGGATGGGAATCAGAACCAATCCGACAAGCCGACTTAGCACACCAGTCCACTGCCTCATTTCCAACTATACCACAATGACTAGGAATCCATGAGAGCACTATAAATTGACCTTTTTGGTGGCAACGAAATAACAGTTCTTTTATTTGTAACACGAGAGCAAATCTGGATTTGGATCGAAAAGGATTAGAAGAAAGAGCTTGAAGAAGGCTTAAAGAGTCAGAAAGAATGAGAGCTTTTGTAATATTATGGGAATCTAAATACTTAACGGCTTCTAAAAGAGCAATAGCTTCTCCTGTAAAGGAAGAAACAGGGGGAGGACATTTAAAACTTAATATGATATTAAACTTGGGAATCCAAACTGCCGCACCCACATGGTCCACATCTGATACTTTAGAGGCATCCGTATAAACAACTAAAAAATCCCTATAATACTCTGATAGTCTTTTATTCACCATGGCATTGGCACCCGAGTCACCCTTGGAAACGCCAAAGCTTCTCACAACTGGCTGAAAAGCGAGAGCCTTGTACATTGTAGAAAAAGTCGGAAGACACTTTTGCTGAAAAATTGGTTTTGGGAAATCTAAAAAGAAAGAGTATGACATTAATAAGGGATACCGATCCCTATTAGCCACTAAACTTCGTAAGACTTGTATTTTAGAAATTAAAGGGTGAAAAGAGAACTGAAGAACCTTGAAGAGAAAACGATCGCAAAGAAATTGCCTACGAATGTGGAGAGGAGGATCGGCGCATTCAACTTGAAGGGCATTAACTGCCGTTGACCTCATTGCCCCGACTATAGTGCGAAGGCACTTTGACTGAATTTTAGACCAACTGTCGATAGCAGATTTGTTGCATGGTTCGATCACGAAAGAACCGTAGTCAAAGTGACTACGCACTATAGCATTATAAAGCAGCTTAAGAGAATATTGGTGAGCCCCCCATCTTATACCCGCCACCGCACGAAGAACATTCACACCCTGTTCACACTTTTTGGCCACATGCTTTATATGAGGAATGCCAGTCATCCTCTTGTCAAAGAAAACACCTAGAAACCTAACTGAATCATTTAATGGGATAGCTTTATCTTTATAACTTATAACAAAATTTGGAACAATCCTTTTTTTAGTGAAAATAACACAAGAACTTTTAGTGACCGAAATTGAAAGATCATGACGGTCCAACCAATCACCCAAGTAGCTGATAGCTGAATTTAAGCGAAAACTGATTTCCGGCACGGAGTCTCCAGCCAGATATAATGCAATGTCATCAGCATACTGAAGAATCTCGCAGAACGGGGTGACTGTTCGCTCCAAATCAAACGTATAAAAAGAGTATAAAAGAGGGCTCAGGACAGAGCCCTGGGGAAGACCTCTCCATATAGTCCTTGGAGACAAAAAAGAGTCATGGGATTTGATAAGAATATTCCTGGGCACCAGGAGGCTAAAAATGAACCTGGTCAACATCACAGGAACATTTAGCTGCAAAAGTTTTTGCCTAAGAGTTGAGAGATTAACATTGTCATAAGCAGCCTGAATATCCAGGAATACCCCTATCAAAAATTGTTTTTTACTAAAAGCAACTTGGATATCCGTCGACAGAATGGACAGACTATCCAAGGTGCTAAAGCCCTTCCTGAATCCATATTGAGACCGACCTAATATATCACGGCTCTCCAAAAGCCATTCCAAACGATTTTTTACTAGGATCTCTGCTATTTTACATAAAGTAGAAGATAGGGCTATAGGGCGATAGGAATTAGGGTCTGACGAATCTTTACCAGGTTTCAGGATGGGAATGATAATTTGAGTTTTCCACTCATCAGGAATGGAGCCAGACAGAAAAATTGTATTAATGATATTCAGAAAAAGATGTTTTGCAGAATCACTGGCTCTAGATATGAAAGAGTATGGAATACCATCTACTCCAGGAGAAGAGTCAGTAAGACCATTCAAAGCACACTTCAGCTCATCAAACGTGAAAGGCGCGTCAAAAGGATCAAGAGAATGCAGAAGAGGAATAGGAGTTGGACAGAGGAGATCGCAAGGAGGGACGAAAGAAGGAGCCAATTTATCAGCAAAGCCCAGAAGCCAGGATGAAGGATCATAAGCCGTAATATTAGTAATATTAAGAGAGCCCCTATACCTTCTGATCTGCTTCCAGACCAGGGAAGAAGGGGATCTAGGGCAGAGAACTTCACAAAAATTTCTCCATCCTTGGAATTTCTTTGAGGATAATAATTTTCTGGTTTGGGCCGATACCTGCTGAAAATACAGAAAATTTTCAGTAGACATAACCGAATTAAATTTTTTTTCAGCCTCATTTCGTTGCTTTATTGCTGCCGAGCATTCCGCGTCCCACCAAGGAGTGGACGCCTTATGATTATTGGGGCATTTCTTGGGGATGCTAGCATCAGCCGCCGACAAAACAGAGCTAACGAAGAGAGAATAACATTCAAGAATGTTATCTGGGGAAACAGAGGGAATCGGACGAATTTTAGCATTAAGACAACTGGCAAACAATGGCCAATCAGCCTTGGATAACCTATACTTCAAAATAGGAGAGGGAACAATAACAGGAGAAGCTTTATTGGGAATACTAATAAGGATCGGGAAGTGATCACTACCGTGAGTGCTTGGAAAAGTTCTCCAAGTACACTGAGAGGCAAAGTTAGGCGACGCCAACGAAAGGTCAACAGCACTTTTGGGATTTTGGCCAGGGTTAACTCTACGAGTAGGAGATCCATCATTCAAAATACAGAGCGACAAGTCATCAAACAGCTCAACCAGACACAACGCAAATTGATCCGATTTGTGAGAACCCCACATCTCATGGTGAGCGTTAAAGTCACCTAAGATAAGTAAGGGGCCAGGCAGGGAGGAAATTATATAATAAATATCAGGGATGAGAGAAGAATGGGGGTCGGAGATATATAAGGACACAACAGTGAAGTCAAAAATTTTGGCTGCAACAACGCTGATGAAATCACTGTGAGGGGGAATGGTAATTTGCCGAAAAGGAAGGGATCTTTTTATAAATAATGTGCTGCCACCAAAACCATCTACACGATCATCTCGGAGGCACGAAAACCCGGCAATCCGAAAACGAGAATTCGGAACAAGCCAAGACTCGGTAACAGCACACACAAAGGGCGAGAATTTATTTATTAAATAAACTAATTCATGCTTTTTATGCCTTATTGATCTGGCATTCCATTGAATGATTTTGAGAGGAACCATTATTAGGACGAAGCAAACTAAAAAGTGTATTTAACTTGAGGGCAACGTTGGGCGGTAAATCATTATTATTACTAACAAAGTTTAATAAAAGCGAAATTAAATTGTCCATTAATATTTCGCTTTGAGGAGACCCAAATGGCGGCTCTGGAAAACTGGGGAATGCAGAACCATTGGGCAAAGATGATAACGGAGACTTGGTTATTTCATTATGAGTGACAAAATCAAAACTTTTACCCAGAGGGGACCTGGGGCGCGGAGAGCGAATAACAGTTTTCCTGTATGACACAGAAGGAGAGGCAACGGAAGAGTAAGTAAACTGAGAAGACTGAGTTGGGGGAGGGGAGCGGGTTTCACGCATTGTATCTGCATACGATCTCCTAACAGAGCTAAAGCGAGCTGATGCCTCTTGATACGAAATATTTTCCTCGGTCATAACTTTTTTGATGTTGACTTGTCTGAGATGTTCCGGGCAGTTTTTAAAAAGGGCATAATGGGAAGCAGAGCAAAACAAGCAAGTCGCTGCACCCACAGTAATGTCACACCTGTCACCAGGGTGAGGTTGACCACAACGGTAGCAACGAGGTTTAGAGCGACACTGAGTTTGTATGTGACCGAATCTGCAGCAATTACGACATTGGATGGTGGGAAGGTTATAGACTTCAACAGTAAAAGAGGAATAGTAGGAATATATTCTTTCCGGTAGCTTTTGACCTTGGAAAGTCAGAACCACCGAATTAGTAGGAACCCATTCAGAGCGATCATCCAAAATGTTCTTACGATTGAGGCGGCGAGCTTTTAAAACCAAACCAGACCCTTGAGGAAAGTCAAGGGATTCAACCAGTTCCTCCATCGACATATCTACTGGAATACCCCGAATTATACCCATCCTGGAGTAATTATACATCGGGATCGAACCAATGAGTTTATTCTGTGAGATAATCGGATTATTTAGAAAAGAGTTTGCGCTAGAAGCATTTCGGAACTCAACAGAAACCCTGTTCCTTCCGATTTTTTTAACCCCGCCGCGGACTATTTCATTAACACCACCCTTCATCAAAAGCTGTCCAACTTTAATGGCCCGAATAGAAATACCCGATGATGGATCAAAATCTTGCCTGGATAAGTGAACAATAAAAGGCCCTGAGTCACTCATAGAATATTCCCTCAACCCCTGTGCTAACAAGGGATGAATATATGTTAGTTGTTTCGATGCGGAGTTAGGATTTGACTCCATCGAATTTTTCTTCGTCTTTACAAGATGTTCTTTATAAGTGTCAGCATCCCTCAATCTTTTTTGAGGCTGACTGCTTAAGGATAAGGAATCGGAGCCTAAATCCGGGGGCTCCTTATCCGGGGGATCGGAATTACCGATCATTATGTAGACAAACCTCTAGGATAAGTCTATAGAACGGGGAAATTCAAATAAGTAAAAAAAGAACTAATACTACAATACTAATATGACTAAATAGCTAAGCAATATTTACCACTATCATGTAAGATAATTTCAGCGGATTAAAACAAAGAAATTACAGAAATAAATAAATAAAATCCCTCTGACACGTGTATTGACGTACACAAGTGAAAACGGAATCCATCAGAATTATGTGTAAGATACCGGGCAAATTACTGACAAGTCGTTTGGACATTTTGAAAGTAGTGTTGCCAGGTATTTTCATTAATTACTAACCGTTACATTGACTGTTTCACAAACTATATTAATTTTAATTTCTCTAGCAAACAAAAAAAAATTTTTGATAAGAATGCATGGACTTAGTATTAAGAATGTGATACAAAAAAAAAATTACCAGTAAAATTAACCAAACTTGGAAATAAATTTAACAATTGACTTTTGAAATCCTACCAATCAAGAGGAAATTCCACTATAGTCGCACTATGTTTATGCCACCATTTTGTATAGGCCGTGGCTATCTAACTTATTGTTTGAGATATGGTAACTATTTAGTTTAATATTATAATATACGACACTAGCGGTTCCCGTAGGAAAATATAGTACTAAGGCATGACGTAGCATGATTATGCTGCAAAATTAGAAAGCTTCAAAACTATTAACTGTTTGTAGAATACTTTTGCATTACTCGAATTGATAGGGTTATTTGAAACATTTCCCAGTTTTTTGTACTAAGATTGAAGGCCCTGCCCCGACTCGACTGGCGCACTGAAAAACGGGGCGAGATTTTGTTTGAATGTGCGTGCGGCGACGCGTAGATACTATGGCGTACACATACAAGCCGCGCGCGGTGCGTTTGTATGAAGATAACGACTTTAAACACCTTATTTCTTGTGACGCATCACCTCTTTATTCCGTTTTATTCTTTATTTCATTTTGTCTATCATGGATTGCATAGATACTAATTTTGAGAAAGCAGACAGTAGAAATCTACCAAAAGTGGACGCTATAATGATTGGCATATTCTTTAAAAATAAGCCAGATGTTTACGGTGCTGAACCAAGAAATGGCTGAGGCTTCAATAGAAGTAGCGACTAAGAACCAGTATAATAATCCTCTACGGTATGAGATGAGATATGCTCGTATTACAGCTTCCAAAGTTTTTGAAGCCAGTCGCTGCCAAACTGCGGATGGATCCTGAGTAGCTGCGATTATGGGAGTCAAAACGCCAGATACTGCTGCTATGAAAAGAGACAGGAAGCTCGAATTATCGGTCATAAAAATTGTGCAAAATAAATTTAAGAAGAAATTCAAGCCCTGTGGTTTATTTCTGTCTACACAGTCACTCCGAATGGTATAAATAAAGATGCTGTTGTCGAAGTAAAATGCCCAACTAGTGAGGAAACAAAACTCTACTTATACCAAAAAAGTGTAAGTGATGCAAAAGTATCTTGCTCAAGCACAGGTATAAATATATGTGACAAGTAAGAAGAAAGGTTACTTTTCTGTAGCTCATCCTGACTTTGAAAAATCAGAAAAAGTAGGTAGATATAGTTCTGATGAACTTTGATGATGAATATGTTAAGGACTTGTTCCAGAATGTGGAAATCTTTGGAAAAGCTAATATTTATCCCATTACGTAGCATTAAATATCCCCGAAACTGTTTAACAATGCTCTAGACGTCCTCTTTAAGACGCTAGATTGAAATGAACTGGGCATCAATGTCAACGGCAAATTTCTATTGCACCCCCGCTTCACAGACGACATAATAATATTGGCAGAAACACCACAAGTCCTGCAAGAAATGCTGCACAGCCTTAACGCTGCCTCAAGACGTGTCGGCCTTGGAATTAACTTGGACAAGACCAAGGTCATGTTCAATGATCATGTCGTGCCCAGGCCGATCTCCGTTGACGGTGTTACGCTCGAAGTTGTTCAGGAATACATATACCTCGGGCAAGCGTTGCAGTTAGGAAGAGACAACTTCGAGCGGAAAATCACCAGAAACGTCATATCTTTTCGTCGCCACTCGCGCAGTTTCTAAAGATTAAGGTATTTAATCAATGCGTCCTACCAGTCATGACCTACGGAGCCGAAACGTGGAACATGACAGTGAAGTTGGCCCACCGATTGCACGTCGCTCAGTGAGCAATGGAACGCTCCATGCTCGGGATCTCGCTAAGGGATAGAATCCGAAACGAGGTCATCCGACAGAAAACCGGAGTGATGGATATTATCCAAAAGTGTAGCAAGCTGAAGTGGCAGTGGGCTAGCCATGTCTGTCGCAGAACCGACGAGCGTTGGAGTAGACAGGTTCTCGAATGGAGACCACGTCTTGGCAAACGTAGTGTAGGACGCCCTCCAGCCAGATGGTCAGATGACCTAAAGAAGACAGCGGGTAGTGACTGGATGATAAAAGCGGAGAATCGTGCAAAATGGCGCACCCTGGGGGAGTCCTATGTTCAGCAGTGGACTGCAATAGGCTGATATGATGATGATGTAGCGCCACAGATTAATAAATAGTTACTACATGTAGCACTTCATATTAATAAGGATGATAAGGCAATTTAAATAAATATGCTGTTAATTAAAAGTATTAAATTATTTTTAGGTCTTTTCATTTACTGTTATAAATACTTTTAGGTAGGTTCACCATTAAAAATAGACTCATAATCCTTACTAATATTATAAACGCAAAAGTTGTATTGTATGGATGTTTGCTACTCTTTCATGCAAAAACTACTAGACGGATTTTAATACAGTAATAGGTATTGCTTAGATACAAGAATAACATATGGGCTACATAATTTTCACAAATTCCCACGGTTCGTTCCTGTCCCGCGCGAAAAGCTAATATGCAATATGTTATAGTAGGTAAAATCAATTTTTTATATAAATAAAACGTACTTCATACTTTCTTAATTAAAGCCAAAAAAAAGCTATAAATAAAATAGCTCAGTTACTTTATAAGAGAGTCCTGTATGTTTATTAGCGCACATTGCTATAACAATCACATCATTAAGAATACAACAGAAAATTAAGATTGATTACTGTTCGGTGCAATACCTTTACAATATTGGAATGACGTCAGGCGCACACTAATTATATTAGCGATGCGCCTGCCGCCAAACTTCAGTGCATTTCCGAATCGCCGACAGGGTGCATTCTATAACATTTCTAACATTTTTACTTTATGACATTTTATTTTTTAACAGTTTCTACTTTGTGACTTTTTAATTACAATAAACTTTTTACTCTTTTATAAACATTTTTCACTGTGCCGCACACGCACCCCCAACATTGTCCTTCGAGCCGGATGCGTGAAATGCACTGAAGTTTGACGGCAGTGCGCAGAATGTTGTTTTGGGTTAGGCCGGACCGCCCCCATTCCGTATCGCCCCTGTCCGGACCGCCCTCAATCGTTTTTTGTCAGTTTGAGCAAGTACAGTTAGCACCATTTTGTATGTAGCATCAGATTTATTATACAATATTATGTAAATGCCTTAAATAGTATATTGAGAACATATGAAGTCTGAAATTGTATACAGTAATTAATTTAGGAGGATGATGACAAGTCAAACAAAGTATAAATTTCAGGATTGTAATATTTGTTGATACTTAAATGTCATAAAATATCGGTAAAAAACATTTCAATTTTAATTATCTTGAAATAAAATAATGACTTAACACAAAAAATCATCAATTAACATATCAGTCTCAAAAATATAAAGAATAAATCATTAAAAAAATCAACAAATGCAATACAAATAGTCATTGAAAAATATGAAATATAATAAACATTTCAATCATAATTATTTTGTAATTTAATAATAACTAGCATGCAAAATCATCAATAAACATAAAAAAAAATACTTTTTTTTTCTATTATTATAATCAATCTCCAAAATATATAGCACTAGCTTTCCGCCCGCGAGGACTACAAGTTATATCGTGCCCAACTGTGGGATAAAATGTCCTTTCCCAGGCTCTAATCTATCTCTGTACCAAATTTCATCGAAATCGGTTCAGTAGTTTAGGCGTGAAAGACTGACAGACAGACAGACAGAGTTACTTTCGAATTTATAATATTGGTATAGATTATAATATATAACTATTTAAAAATCCAGTAAAATTTCACGGGATTGAAGTCCGGCAGAGCTTCTTTTATTTTTCGAAACATTGTCTCGTATGTATTTTTCTCTTTATTAACGAGGAGTATGTAAAACATGGGCATAATATTTAGTGTCATTTCGTACCCAACATCGAAGTGTATGGTAATAACTTTTTCTAAGTGTTTTTGGCACTTTCAAAGTTTCGTTGCGGTAACTATACTTATAAAGTGTTTTTAATGTCTTTTAATGCAGGAATTCTCTCTAAAACCTCAGGAATTCTCAATAAAACCTTTTTCTTTTAGTTAATTAGTACGTATTTCAAACATTTTCTTTATTGAGTTAAAATTTGAAGTATTTTCTGTATTTATTTTGTCCATCACAGTGTGCAATTCATTTTAGGCAAAGTTTGGTTCGCAGTCACTGTACCTTCTGAAGTCGCACATGATCACTTTCAGTCACTAATTTTACAAATCCAGAACACTTTTTAAGTCTTTTATTATGACACACCCACACACTGGAAAATTTGTTATTTCTTTGAAAAACATATGAATGTCTAACATGTAATAATTTTCGTCCTCCATTTTGATTTGTTATAAATTCATAATTACGATATAGCCCCTGACACATGGACCTTCACTCGACATAGTGAGATATTATGACATACTAACTGACTGAACTTTCTTATTACTTGCATAATTGCAAAAATTGTAATATTCAATCGTGTGCGAAAGAGATGGACTGTCTTTTATTATCAAGAACTCAGGTAAAAGGTAAAAAATGGATATGGCAAGCCTAACTGTGTCTAATTGTTTAGAAGAACCTTTTTATCTTC
Source organism: Aproaerema taeniolella (assembly GCA_949987775.1). Classification (NCBI taxonomy): domain Eukaryota; kingdom Metazoa; phylum Arthropoda; class Insecta; order Lepidoptera; family Gelechiidae; genus Aproaerema; species Aproaerema taeniolella. The sequence continues at coordinate 57,884 of CATLJT010000240.1, forward strand.
AGGTAAACATTATACAACAGTTAGAACGAGCTACTTCTTTACTGCTACCATGGCAATCAATATTAAAATAATACTATAATTTTACAGTTTAAATTTTCTTTACAAGTACTCATAATATAAAATATCTACATAAAGAAACAATTCTGTTTCTGACTGTACATTTATTCAAAACTTTTAAAAGACGACTGAGGGCGATCCGGACAGGGGCGGTACGGAATGGGGGCGGTCCGGCCTAACCCGTTGTTTTAACATATGATACTCTTTCAAAACCCTTTAGATGTGGATTTTTAAACTGGCAATGATTTTTGTTTGCCGCACTTCTGCTTTAGATAATTTTGATCCTGACATTACACTAGACTAGGTGGCCTTTACAGTTTCTTTCCTTTCTCATTCAGGATGCTTAAATCAGGGCTTAAAAACAGTTAAAATATAAATTACCGTATCAATTTAAAGGTAAAGTCAAAACGGTTAGGAATTACGGTTACGCTACCGTTTATACCGATACCTTAACCGATAACTTTATCATTTAACAATAATATTATACCTTTATTTTTATTGCTACCGTAACAGAAATTATTTCGGTATACCGAAAAAAACGCCAGCGCGATGTTGCCGGCAGCGGTAGGGCGTAAAGAAAACCTTTATTTATTCATTTATGTACCACAAAAAATAACGATACCGTTACTTAGCGCTACCAAATAACTTCGCTACCGAAATTTTTAGCTACCGGACAATAATGGTACCGTTATTTACGGGTACCTAAAATTTAAAGGAATGACAGTTTGCATTCTGTGGCTCCGATACAAATGCTCGCGTCGCGTGAATCGCTGCCTCACAGCCCAATTGCGTCCCAAAACCTAGTTGGTGTGGTTGCAGATATGAAGCCATCTCCCCTCTGACCGCACGGCATCCCAATTTAGAGACCAATCGCCGCAAAACACTTCCAACCGCGATTGGTCTTATACCCCCCTCTTTTTTAGATAAGGCGCACAAACTCGCGCCGTACATGTATGGACAAACCTCGGAGTTTAACAGTCCGCCAAGTAACCGATATTTTTATTAACGCCCGGTAACCGTTTTAACCGATATTTTTTCGGTTAGTCAAGCCCTGGCTTAAATCCTCGATCAGCCAAGATGAAACCATCTAAAGTCACAATTTTCCATTATAGTGAAATCACTCGCTCTACAACCAAAACCAGGTGAAATATAATTTACCAAATAATTAGGTGGGCAAGATATTAATTCATCATCATCATCATCAGCCTGTGTCAGTCTACTGCTGGACATAGGCCTCTCCTATGGCATGCCACTGAGCTCAGTCTTCAACTCTCCTCCAACCACTGCCCCCTACCTTACGAACATCGTTACCTACCCCAACTAGTAACAGTGCGCCCTACGTTTGTCTCCATTCTAGAACTCGTCTGCCCCAACGGCCATCAGTTCTACGACCGGATATTACAGATATTAAATATGGATATTAAATATCTTATTGTATTACCTTTTTTTATAATCTGACCATGTAAGTACTTGAAAAAGAGCTTTACATACCCACTATCATATTCTCCATATTTTCTTCAAGATCCACAGTGTCAGCTGGCTGAATGACTTCACCTTCACATCGTTCAATGGGTTCGACTCTTTGCTGTTTCGCAAAAGCAGTTCCAGAAGAACCAGCCTCACAAGTTATTTTGCAGAGATCTTGCTGGCAATGGAATTTAGAAGGCAAAACTCCATCCACCATTATTATTCTCTTAATGAAACCCATTTTGTATTGACGATAGTTTGCCATGTCTTTTTCCATCTGTAAGTAAGAGAACCATTTGAGATGCCGGGCTTAAACTGTGCATACTAAAAAAATTTATGCAAATTTTTTTTTTGTCTGTACTTACAGCACTGAATTATAGTTTAAATCTTTCAGTAAATTATTAAACATTACATTTTAACCTCAAACAGATAACTAGTGAGACAATCTAAATAGTTAAATAATATAAATACAATACTCTTTATTGCACACAAAAAACATAACAATAAAACAAAAACAAATGTTCATCATCTAGTGTACAATGTGGCGGCCTTATTGCTATAGAGCAATTTGTTCCAAGCAACCGGGGGGTGAAAGAAACTGTCATATATAATTCGAGGGTACTTTGATGACAATTCAGTTTGGTGCTGCTCACCGGAGCAATCCGCGTGCTTACTCCCGAAATTCCCGGTTTGTATTTATTTGAAACCATACAGAAGGTGAAGCGGTAGTCGTGCAAAGAGTAATAATATAAAATACTTAGTATTCAACAATATACTTACATCGAAATGATCTTCACAAAAAAATATAACTGTGCTATTCGATACATCACTCGAATTCCTGCCAGCAAGCTGCAACCACTTCCTACGCATTATGGTAGCTTTCGGAGCACATATAAATAGTTTGTCCGGGGTTTTAGTTGTTGTATTTGTGCATCCAGGAACTGCACACCACTTATACGAACTCATTTTTCAAGTCTAATTAAAACAAAAAACAAGCAATAAGTGTTGAGGCCAGTTGATGTTTACACAGCTGTGACGTCACCGTGGTCGTGCGACGCCATATTACTCAAAATTGCGTTTTGGAGCATGGCATTTTTAATAACATGTTTTTATTTCCCATTTTTACTTATTATGTACAAAAAATAAGAATTTTTTTGTGGGCTCTATAAACGTAACTAAATAACTTAGGATAGTTTTGAAAACCTTGTCAAATAGCCTATTATTAAAATCAGGCCAGGCTTCTAACAAAAAAATGACCCTTTGATAAGTACTACTTGTAGGAAAAGGTAAAAATAGTAACCCGAAGGAGATAAACAAATAGGACACCTACCGAAATATTTGTGTCTCGAATCGGTTCCTCTTATGGTAGCTTGGGTCGCTGGGTCATGTTGTTTTAATTATTCACCACACATTTATTATACGAATAGTGTATTTTCTAATAATATTAAGGAAACTTGGATAAAGGCTTAAAATTAAAACAAGTACAACTACAACAGGCAACAAGTAGTAATTTTTTTTTGTTTAATTTATCAATCAATTTATCCCTTTCGGGAAAGGCAATGGAAACTATGTCTATGCAGCCTCGTCTTCAATGAAAAATCTTCTTTCTTCAACTTAACGTAAGCCCTAAGCTCCTCATGTTCTTCATAAAACCGGATAGCGTCTGTTTTACGAAAACTGGCGGCGAGACGCACAACCGCGAGGATCTTTGTCGGTACCAAACCGAGCAGAAACACTGTTATCACTTGAACTTTTTATCACTACACGAATTTTAGTCAATTTACGGCATAATACACTATCAATAATACACATTAAACAACTTCTTCACGCAGAAAACAAAAGTTCAAGTGACAAAACAACCGCTCACGCCAAACCGCTTGCCATAACCCAATGACTAAAGAGTAAATACTACATACTCAAAGCCATAACCTATCAAGAAGTGAAGTGAGTTGGGGGCCCGCTAAGTACGGCACCTTTATTCTATGCCAGGCCATTCTCTGCCAAAGTTATTCATTGTCATGGCATTTAAAACCATGGCTTTAAATAAATTGGCATCAAATGAAGGAGCCGAGTCAAAAGGTACCGGACAGTTTATTCTCTGCCAGCGTCATCTGATGCCATCATGGCATTAGATAAAGGGACCGTTCAATTTTTGTACACCACCGCCAAACGCTGCACACTTTGACAGCTCTCTACGTTTGTTGTCTTTGGTTGGGCAGCCATGTAAAGTCGCGTTCTACAATTTTAAATGAGGAGTCACAAATGGATAGGGATGAATGATTGTTATGTTGAGGCGGCTAACTTGGCGACTTTTTGTTTCAAACGCTGTGTGATTTTATAAACTCTGATTTGAAAATATTTTGAAGCTATATATTAACTTTATATTTAGTAATCAAAATAACTACAAATAAAAATACAGAAGAGAAGTTAATATTCAATGTAGATTATGAAATATCGAAGAAAAAGGTTTGTAAGTTAAAAAAGAAAAAGTAAGGTTAAATAAGGTAAACTGTACCTTTACTCATATAGAAACAAGAAAAAGATTATAAAAACTCAAGAGAACAAGAATGAAAGTGCACAAGACGAAAATCCACAGAAAGAACCAAGTGCACAATGTATTTGTATCTAAAAAACTAAACAAGAAATGAAGTGTGAAAGATAAATGAAGGATAAAAGCAAACGCATTAATTAAAGATGACCCACAATCCTATAAAAAACTATCGATAGAGGAAACGGTCGCTGGGTGATGTTAGGGGAATTTCTTTTTTTGCAAAGCCAAAAAAAGGAATTCAGTCTCTTGAAAAGAAACTGGTCAGGCCACCCTACCAGGACCAAGGAGTATATAACACCAGGACTTTTTTGCAACTCGCAGCCAACACAAGATTTTATATAAAAGGATCAAAAGATAAAGACACAAAATGGGTGTTCAAGACTTAACCAGACGGAACAAAGAAAGCATGACTTGTAGTTGTAACGCGAGGTTATCGACAAGATTATTCAGAAGAAATGTAAAAACAACAATATTGTGAATGTGTCTTTGGAATATGTTTGTCTCAAGGTCATAATTAGGATTAGGAAGCAACTAGATATGTAGATTTATTATCATTTCTAAATGGAAACTTACAGATGTTTATTTGAAATGAAATAATATTTATTGAAAGTGCTACTTAAATGGAATATGAAGTAAAAAAGGAACAGATCAAAAAAAATATTACCTATTAATGTTTAATAAATATACTTATTCTATAAAATGAATAAAAGAAAAAATTTTGCTCAATTTTATTTTGGTGTCCCTACAAAAACCATACAAAACAGTATATCTAAATCTATTATTGTCAGCTAGGTACCATGGTGAACATCAGAATGACTGTATACCTATTCAAACTTAAACTTTTTATTGCTTAGGTACCTACCACATAACAAAGTTTTATTTTTAAACCCTGTGATACCCCGCAGGGGTGCAGCAATTGTAGAGGGTAGGTATGTACCTCATTACATTAAATTACTTATAACTATTGATGCTTACATCTACATTCTGAGGTACACCCGTCATTTTGAGGTTCACCTACCGTGCTCCACCCCACAAACTGATCTGATAAGCAAAGCAGATGCAGCATAGTGCGACCAATTAGGATTGTATCTGGATGAATTATATTATTGTATATCACTCAATTTTATATACAATATGGGATGGGAGCAAGCAGCACGAAGAGAAGAAAGGATCCAGCACAAATTATAATTTGGGTAAAGCCATTTTTCTCCACCCTGTGTATCAAAAGAAATTCCCATTTCAGCCAAACTGACCGAACAGCAAAAATAAAGTAGGTATGTTTCCTTTCAGAAAAATTGACTATCATCCACAAAACATGATGCGCAATAAGTAAGTATACTACGGGTGTGGCAATAAAACAAGAACTCACTGTTAAACTTTATTGTAGGATAAAAAATAGAATGCGCTTATAGACAGTCAGACAATGGATAGATACAAATCGAGAAGTGCGAGTAAAAAGAGGGTGCCTCGATCTAACAATGTGGATACCAGTCCTTTGGCATATCATCTAACACTTCCCCTTACGGAAAAGGATATAATACAAAATCCCTACACTCTCTGTCAACCCCATAACTTAGAATAACTTATCATGAATTAAGTAACATAAAAAGGAGTGAAACATTATGATTTCTCTTATCAGCCCATATACATCCCCACCGAGGGGCACGGGCCTCCCTTCGAAACACGGAAGGGATTTAGGCCATAGTCCACCACGCTGGCCCAATGCGGGTTGGTGGACACATTATGATTGTGATAACTAAAATCTATAATCTATTAAACAGTTCAAGAATACAACTTAAACTGAACAAATTGAGGTATTCATAGAAGAAATTTAAACAAAAATAGACATGCTTAATTATCATTTGTTACATTCAATCTGTGTCTGAAAAACATATGCTTATTAAAGGACAATGCTTTCATAAGTATATCTGCTATCATTTCATCAGTTGGTAAGTATGATATACTAATACAACCATCAGAAACCAAATCCTTTATGAAATTGTAACGCATTCTTTAGATTATGCCAAGAGCTTCTTTGCACTTTGATTTATCATTCAAAATTGTGCTTTGTAAAGGTGTGCCCATAAGATCTAACCAAAAGCTCCTGATAAATAAAATGTCTTAACATGCGTCGCTAATGGATAAATACTCTGCTTCAGTACTTGGCTTAGCAATGCTGCGTTCTTTTCTATTCTCCCAATTTATAGTATTAGTTTATATTTTAACTATAAAACCTGTAAGTGATTTCTTGTCAATAGGGTCGTTCGCCCAATCAAGATTCAACCTTTTACATTTATAAAAAATCAATCCCAAGTCCACAGTACTTGACAAATAGCGGAGAACCCTTTTGGCAGCAACCCAATGAGATCTAGTGTAGCAGTTATTAAACTGACTTAATTCAAACGTAATATCAGGCCAAGTGCACACACTCAAACACATAAGAGAGCCTATTAATTCTATATAATAATTATTAATTTTCTATTAGTAAATTGTTTACAGTTTGATTCCATACCCGACTTGCTTGCTTCAGCCCATAGATGCTTTTCTGTAACAAACACGCCTTATTAGAATCCTGTGCATAGCCAAACCCGGGGGCTGTTCCATGAATATTTCTTTAAGATTTCCATGAAAAAAGAATATACTTAAATAAAATTCGCATTGTGGAATGCCTAACTACAGGGGAGGAAGTGTCTTCATAGTCCACTCCTGGTTATTGGCTCAATCCACTTGCTTTAAACCTATTAAAAATAAATAGGCTTTTCCAGAAGAATCTATTTTCACCTTAAAATACTTGCTTTTGACTGTTTCTATTTTTCTAACTTCCAAACATTGTTTTTAAGTGATTGATATTCAATATCCATTGCTGCTTGCTAATGATCTTTAGCTAGCCAAAGTTTCAATGTATGTGGTAGGTTCCATGAATGAGAGAAAGTAAAATTCATAATCTTCATACCTATTAGGAGGAATACCTCTAGTACATCTAGTGGGTCTTTCTGATGACGTGTGCTCTTCTTGTGTCATCACGGTCTCACCTACCAAGCCACTGGAGTCCAAGGAAGACTCTGCAGAGCCGTCCCTCGGACCACTCTTCATCTTAGTCATCAGACTTTTATGGTGACTGGAAGCAGTCTGTGTACTCGGGTGAGGAATCAGCATCCTCCGCCTCGGAGGGGGGTCGCTCACTGGTGGCCTCACTTCCAGCAGCAACATCTCCAGCAGCTGATTCTGAAATTGATATGATTTCTTCATTTAGTAAATTCTTATTAGTATTATCAGACTTTTCTGGGGAAAACAAATTATTAATTATTTTAAGTAAGTACTATCATTTAGTTCATAATTACCTATTCATGTCATAACATGGATAATTTTGGTTTCAAATTTAAATTAACTAGATCACAGATAATATTATTCCCAGCTGATGAACTACTTATTGCTCACATCTACTGGAAACAAATTATTAGAATGTACACTTACATTACACAAACACTCATTTGTATTATTATTATATTTATTATTAGTCAATTAAATAAAACTCACATTTCTCGAATTTATTTTATTACTTTTCTCAGATTTTGTAAATCAACCAATCTGTCAATGTCAACCCTTTTGAGTTTTTTTCTTTGAGTATGTAGTATTTGTGTTTTTTTTATTATTATAGCATCGTCCTTTTGGACATTTCTGCCAGTTAAACGCAGTGACATACTCTTTGCTGCCAGTGTCACGTCGATTCGAATAAAAAAAAAGCGAATTTAAAACGGAAAAAGAATCTCTTTTTCCTGAAAAGAAGAAAAAACAGAATTTCCGCAAATCTGTGTTTAAGTCATGGATCTAATTATATAAGGATAGAACTCTTCGAGCTCAAACGCGGGCCGAGGAAGAGCGAGCAACGTGGCAAAGGTCTCATTCTAGTAGGGTGACAATGCGATTACTCGTATTGTAAATTTATTTTTTTTGAGGGCAAAGTATACGTAACAGACAAATACAGGCTTCCATTTAAGGATAGAAGTTTTCCTGTAATTTTATTTTTATATAGCAAACCATCAGCCACATTTACGTTACTACATTTTTGTTATAAAACACCAAATTGTATGATAATATACAAGGAGTGTCGCCAAAGGCAAGTTGTAAATATGTAAAATAATAATAGATTTAAAGTAGCTGGACCATGTAAGATCAGTAGGATGGCAACATGGAGAGTGGGGACGTCATGAAAGGAAGAAGAAGTAAGCACATCTTCTCATGTAAGTCTTATTCTATAATATTGTTTTCCAACTTGATGTGAAACTTGTTAAGATGACGAAAGATACGTATTCTTTTAATTGTTGTTTCTTGTGATGCGAGGCATGGGACGGCTGTGAGGGGAGTAGGGAGGCCGTTCGGGCGTGTAGCCCAATATTTTTCGTCGCCTTATCAATGATCACAGGAACTGGTAAGTTTGCGAAGCAGATGTTTAGATGATATATTTTGTCTAATTTAGGCTGTGGATTTATTTCCAGAACCTAAGTGTATATTGCATGTTATACCTCATTTTGAACTGTTCCTGAAGCTTTATGATAGGGTTGACGACAAGGAGGACACAGAGTAGTGGACATCAGGAATGTGTAGTTAGGTTGCGAAAAAATAAAACTAAAACATGCTTTTAACTTAATTTCAAAACTTTTCCCATGAAAACATTTTCCCCAAGCAATCCATATTGGATTTTTTGTAAATTGGAGTTTTATGCTTAGAATTTATTTTTTCCTATTTTATCTAACGGACCTTTGGGAGAGCCCGTTCAGTTCCATAGGGAAATTAGTATCTATAAGTCGTTTTGATCTTATGTAAATTTTTATTAGAAATGATTAAATAATAAATTTTGTCAATTCCCCCTTTCATAGGGCGCCATTGCCCGATTTCGTTTATTAACGCCAGATATAAGAAAAGTTTTTTGTGTAATTTCAAATAGAAATACCTCAATAATTGCCTTATAGAACCACCAATTTATCACCAATTTTGTGGCGTTCAAAATGATTAAAACTGAAAGTTTTTCGCTTGTCAGTCCAACTAAACTAAGAAGTTCAGAGTTTTTTTATTAAACATCGTGATGAAACCCGTGCTTCTGAGGAAATGTTTCCGAAAGATGCATGGTCCACCAACCCGCATTAGGCCAGCGTGGTGGACTATGGCCTGAATCTCCTACATGATTTGAAGGGAGGCTCGTGCTCCTCGGTGGAGACATTGTATGGGCTGATGAGAGTGAGAGAGATATTTGTTAAGTCAAAGGGTCTCGGACTCGGACGCGAGACATTGCGATAGCGACCATGTACACTCTCATTCTTTCATTATCACTCGCGCAGCGAAACCGTGCGGACGTCCAGGTTTGATAAAAAAATTGAGGGTCTTTTAGGGATTGAAACCTAGCTAGGCTTTTAACAAGGCAAGGGGGTCCTTTAGAGTGCCAATATGGAGCTGATTTTAGTTTAATTAGTCTATAAAAAATATTTACTAGATCACCAGCACTTGGAACAAACTCATCAATTTAATTTTAAGTAATTTTTTACGAATTTTATTTTGTTGTTTTATTAACATAATTATTTCGTTCATCATTTCTACTACCTACTTATTTTCTATAATTCTTAACTATATATTATTTAGCTATTACTATCTATCTCTTTTCCTTTTCTTACTAATATTCCTACTCTTAATCCTGTTTTTCTTTGTTTGTCTACGAAGTGCGCGTATAGTTTTAAAAGCACTGACAGAATATCAGCGTTGTGGCTCCAACCACAACACTATGCTGAATCAGGACCTCTTCCTTAACCGTTTCACATCACGATTCCCCTTGATGTTTTTTCTTTGTTTATATTTGTGTATTGTGTGAAGTTGTTTGTTTTATGTTTACGTCAAAGTTGCTGGTCATTGAATAAACGTATTATCTATCTATCTATCTATAGGGTGTTGAGAGAACTGAAGGGTGCGAAAAAAGTAGCTGTCGGCTAAAAATTGTCTCCTAAGATTCAGGGGGGATCTGCCATTTCCACCTGAAGGGCGTTGGTAGGGCTAGATCTCATCTCAATGAGATCTATTTTTTTCAAGCCAGCTTTGTTACCGGGGACTTATAAGAAGGAACCATAGTCTAGGGGCACTATTTTTGAATTACTCGTCTCATTTCGAGCGATATATTTCGTTGATTTGCGTCGATGCTATTGATTTTTGAATTTTTTATCTACTAAATTTCATGAGTGCTAAGACCCTTTCGCTGAAGGGCAGTGATCAAAAAGTTCGGAAATCAAAAGAATCCGCGCAAATCAATAAAAGATATCGCTCGAAACGAGGCGTGTGATTCAAAAATAGAGCCCTAGGATGCTACGGATTGTCGCATTATAGAGTAATCTGAGTGAGATGGGGTGCGCTCTCCAACATGCACCAGTTAAGCATCGTAAAATTTTAAGTCCCTTTTCACATTTTTTGACAATATAATCGAAGTGCAAAGATCCATCAAGTTTTGAATCCAGGAGAACACCTAAAACATTATAGTGCGATTTTGCTGATATACTTAGGTACGTTGTTAATAGAGACCACAAACTCGGGCAGAGTCCTTTTCCTTGAAAAATTAACAACGAAACTTTTGGTTGGGGAAAGGTTGAGACCATTAGTAGAGAGCCAGTGGTCTAGGGAAGAGAGTGAGGTAGAGATTGATTCAGTTGCAGCTTCAATATTGCTGTTGGAAGAATAAATAAGGATATCATCAGCGTACTGTAATATCTGGCAGTTATTTACAACGGATTCTATATCATAGGTATATATATATATATATATTGTAGAGTAAAGGACTCAGAACAGACCCCTGAGGTAGACCCAGTCGTACTATTTTGGAGAGATTGATATGTTCATCTCTCTTATTAAATAACTTGTCTCTCGGACAATAGTCCGCACACGAGGTTCGCCAGACTATCCGGAATCCTCAGCTCTTGAACTTTCTTCCTGAGGATACGAAGCTGAACGCTGTCGTATGCAGCCTGAATATCCAAGAAAGCCGCGACAACGGATTTTCCCTGGCTAAATGCAAGTCTAATGTCTGAAGTCAGAATACTAAGACTGTCTGTGGTGCCTTTACCTTTTCTAAATCCATATTGAGACAGGGCCAAAAGTCTCCCACTCTCCACATACGGTTCTTGACAAGGTGCTCCAACAATTTAATTAATACTGAGGATAAGGCTATGGGGCGGTAGGATGAGTTGGGTTGAGTGCGGGGAAGCAATTGGCCCTGCTTCCCCGCACTCCACCCCGCGCATCTTTACAAAAATAACTGACAAAAAAGGTTCTCTATACCTGCAAAACAGTGGTGCAAGGCCTTTTTTAAGATGGTTAATACGATGTAGAATAACGTAAAGTAATAAAAAAACTAGGTGAATAGGGCGTTTTACTAAGAAAGGGCTTTGAAGATTTTTGTATGAAGCCTGGAATACCTACTGTCCGCCATTTTGAAATTTTTTCAAAATCGCGGCCACACTTGAGACCTAGTAAAATCGATAGCTTAGATTAATACAAACTTAAAATATTCTTTGACAAATTCTCCTAAGGTGTCAGGTTTCCAAGTTATGAGCTGTCAAAGTTACACTGGTGGCGCCATCACTGAGTACTATGACTAAAGGTTTCTGTTTTCTAACATGTTTTAAATCTAATTAAATCGATTTTTAACATCAATACAAACGTAAAATATTCTTTGATAAAATCTCCTAAAGTGTCAGGTTTCCAAGTTATAAGCTGTCAGAGTTGCACTGTTGGCACCACCAACACCAATAAGTAGGTAGGTACTATGAAAATTAGTCTCTGTTTTCAAACATGTTTTAAACCTAATTAAATTGATTGTTTATATCAATACAAATAAAGGTAACTTACTTTTAAGGTAGGTACATACTTACAAATCTATTGGGGCATATAAGACACGCACCTATAGGCCTACCGTTTAACTCGCGTATCGCCTGCGCCGTGTGAAGGCAGCGGGGAGTATATTTGAGTTGTCAGACGAAGAATAATAATAAGATAACTGTTCTTTGCCCATTATGGGAAAATACCATTTATATGTGTTATATTTATCAAAAAGTCTCACACATGCCCATGGACATTGGTGACATCAGAATAGTCACCGATATGTTACTGATCTTTAAAAAAGACGATTATTTATATTGTATGATTCTTAACGAGAAAACCTCATATACATGGTATTTATTACAATAGGTTTAAGTTAATATTTAATACTAACAGATAAGTATTAATATTTTTCATAACATTTGGTCAAATTGAAGTTGTATTTAAAAAATGTAGGTATGTGCATGTATTCTTTCCTAAACAGCCACATATTCTATGTACTGGTAGGAGATAGTTTTTTAAGATGATTGTATTATTTTAAGTAAAATAATTAAAATGCATTATTGTGTTAAAACAATTATTATGGATACATATATGTCATATGTTTAAGTGAATAAAAACACATTTAATTTACTGATGTTTTTCCTTTCTAAATGATATTAAAGTCATTACCTTTACCTATGACTTCAAAACATTTAACCTTAGTATAAGATGTCTCTGACTGGGTAGTTAGGGATATTTCGTGAAAATAGATAGATTAGTCGAAGATATGCAAAGACACGTTTAAAATATTTTGAAACTTATATTTCTTAGTACTTATTGATAGCGCCAATAGTGAAAACTTTATAGCGGCTCGAGTGGCTACGAGTCTCCCCCACCCCATTTCATACGCCCCGCAGGTACCCACAAATTGAGGTAGGTACAATCGCCTAAGCATTTGTCATATCATAAATTAGGAACTTTTAAATATAGCCAAAGTACTTTTAAAATCAAGTAAAACATGTTTGAAAACAGGAAAGAGAAACTATATTTCATAGTACTTAGTGATGGCACCACCAGTGTAACTTTGACAGCTCATAACTTGGAAACCTGACACTTCAGGAGAATTTGTCAAAGAATATTTTAAGTTTGTATTGATCTAAGCTATCGATTTTACTAGGTTTCAAGTGTGGCCGCGATTTTGAAAAAAATTCAAAATGGCGGACAGTAGGTATTCCAAAATCTTCAAAGCCCTTTACATTTTTTTCAACACATTTGATCATAAAGTGGGTCTTATGTCATTGTTTTAAGGTTCATAATGATATGTATTACCCAGCCCGTGAGTAATAAAAATAAAGCACAAGTACGTAATGGTTTTTTTTCTAAATTTCAGCAAAGAGATCAGATCTTATTTTATATTTAAAATTAAGTGTAAATATTGAACTACATATTTGTAAATAGAAATATCATTCCACTAAATCATTTAAATTTAACAGAAAATTATCATTTATTTGTGCTAAAATGTGAAAATATATAGTTAAGTATTTTTTTATTATTTGGCTGTATGGCATACTTGTCAATGTGAATCTCATTTTGCGAGCGAAAAAAGAAAAATAAAAGCGCCTCTTTTCAGAATTTTCAGATGTTTTCACTTGGTTTTCACAAACAGCATTTGTTTTCATCAAATTGTTATTATTGTCAGAAATACAACACAAAAAATGTCTTCTTCAAGTGCAGAACAGGAAACCTACGTGGGTATGGGTACACAGACAAAAATACTTTCCGAGGCGCAACACGCAAGTGATAGCTTGTTGCCGTCAATATCAAAAGAAAGTTTTTATTTCTTTCTTTCCTCGCAAATGTGTTGAAAAACATCGTATGACACGCGTGCGCATCGGATAGTTTAGAGGATGTAGGTCAGGACAGCTGAGACATGTCGCCCGGAGAGATCTCGCATATTCAGGTCGATAGCAAATCGTTTGTGACGACAAACAAGCAAACTTTCATCGTTTGTGACGGTATACTTTCGCCAAAAAATCAAAAAAATATGGTTCAGCCAGCCGGATTTTGCACTTTTCGGAGCACATCAGATCTCAGCTCCTGAAGGGTTTTCGGGATTCGTTCCTGATCAAAAGTAATGTGACGCGTATGTGACAGAAATCCAAACTGATTTCATCTATCGTGATGCAATACTTTTGGAGAAATCTTGAAAAACAAGTGTCCAGCCAGCCTGATATCCGGCTGGCTGAACCACTTGTTTTTCGTCGATTTCTCGCTAACTAACGCGTTTCACTCTGAACTTTTTTGATCAAAGGTTTGTGATGGCAATGTGACAGGGTACCATGCAGGTTTGAACGCCCGTAACGCATGCATTTTTGAGATATTCCAGAAAACTAAATGGTTCAGCTGGAAAAAGTCAGGCCAGCTGAACCACCTGTTTCTACCACTTCCAGGTGCGCTACACTCGAGGAATCTAAACCAAAGGTTTGTGACAGAGATGATAAATACGATGGTTCGTTTGTGACGGCTCAAAATGCAGCCCAAAAAAAGTTATAAGCGATTCTTTTTTTTCCATACATTGATTAAACTAGGTGACCATGCTTTCAGTATTGCAAGGACAGTCCCTAATTGAATTAAATATTAAAGTTTTAATAGAATGAGCAAGGCGTCGTGTAGATGACTAAAATTATATTAACAATTAAATTAAACAATACTATATAAGTCATCTTTCAATATCACCT
>CATLJT010000241.1:0-129770 GCA_949987775.1 Aproaerema taeniolella
TATTTAAATAACGTTGGTTAAAAATAAACAAAAATTATTGCAATATGGCTTTTATCAATAAGAAAACAAAATATTAATAATAATTGGAAAAAAAAATTTTCCTAATGGTTTTATTGACATAAATGATTTTTTAATGACTTTAATTGTTAATAAAAAAGTGAAAAATCAAAATTTTGGAATTTTTCCAACGGGAATCTCTTTTAAACCCTTTTAAGATTAGCTCGAAAAAATCAAAAAAATTCTAGATTTCTTGTTTTGTAATAATCAGCGTTTTTATGTTAACATTAAAACGGTGCAAAGTAAGTAATTAACAAAAGCATAAATAATAAAAAAATTGTGATAAAATTTTTTTTTTACGGATTATTGTTTATTCATATGTCTACTTAGTACTCAATTTTTTTTATTCCTTAATATTAATATTTAATCGGTAAAAATAATTTTTTTAGTTCATGTGTCAGATTGGGGCAATGCGCGCGGCAGCCGAACCACGCGTTTTTACCGTTATTTTCGCCACTTAATTAAAATTATAAGGGTTGTTGGTACAGTTCCGGGAGGTAGGAGTTTTTTTTAGGAAATTTCCTGCTCTTTAAGGATCTTTTTTCAAATTTCGATTATCTCAAATAGTTTTTGAGATATTTCAAAAAAACCAAACCCTTATTTTTTGTTTTACTATATTGTTTATAACTATTGCATTTTTTTTCAGCCCCTCTTGAAATTTTGATAGAACTTTCTAGATGCCATTCCGAATCGAATGAGACCAAAATCATAATTTTCGGTGGTGGCGAACAGGTTTCGAGGAAAATGGCACTTGTGAACCAGACTATAAGATCATGCCAATAATCTCTAACCTAATAATATGAGAGTTATCAGCTATGATGATACGTGATATATTGTGGAGAAAGATCGGTAGTCTTTCGCTTATGACGTTATGACACAGCAAACCTTCGTGTGCCGTCTATCTACTGACTTTTACTGAAGTGTTTCTGTCACTACCAGTTCAGTGTGAAAACATTGTTTAAATTGCTCTGTATGATTTTTCAAACAAATGCCTGATGAGTACGTACATACATAGCGCTACATCAGTTAGTGCAGACGGTGCTGTAGTCCCGGCGCGTCATTTTTATATCTGATGCGATTTGTTTCTTCTGTAATAAAATAATATTATTGTTTATACTTCAATGTATGAAATAAGATTTAAATATAATTAAATCAATACTAATGAGAGTCTCTTTCTGTAATATAGGCGTTCTGTAATAGTAATACGGGTTTGCAACTTAAACAATTATTTATCAATTGTTCATTGGCAGTATGTATGTATGTAAATCCTTTATTGTACAATAAATATTCTTACAGGAGCAAAATATGGTACTTAAAGTTAGAGTACATTTAAGGTACGAAGGCGGACTTATCCCACTAGGGGATCTCTTCCAGTCAACCTAACGAACATTGAGAAGAAATCTTGTTGAGTAGGCGTAAAGTACAAAAAGGATTAGAAAAATTAATAGAATAGAAACAGAAAGACAAATAAACAATGAAGAACTATACAATACTTAAATAACATTATTAAAAATATAAACATATATTTAATATATAGGTACATACGTATTTATACATATATAATGCATACATATAATTATATATAATATCAGAAGTGAGATGAATAAGTCGTATGTCAACTCAACTCAAAACATCAGCGTTGTAACCGAAGTGTTTTTTCAGTCGGAGTTTAAAACAGGCGGGCGATGGGGCCTCATGGACTGACACAGGCAGGTTGTTTCACAGCCGCGCGGCGTGGACCGTAAACGACCTGGTATAGGTGGATGAGCTGTGTGGAGGGATAGACAATGATAAGTTTTTGCCAGAACGTAGACGGTCACCAGTGATCTCAGATCGGAAAGAAAATCTTTCACGCAGGTACCCAGGAGCCGAAGGAGAGAAAATAATGTTGTACAGAAACGATAGAACATGTGATTCCCTACGTAAGTGAATTGGGAGCCAATTCAGTCTGCAACGATACTCGGAGACATGGTCAAATTTCCGCAGACCAAATGCAAAACGTATGCACGTATTTTGCAGTCTTTCCAGCTTGGCGGACAACTCCTTAGTGGCATCTAAGAAAGCAACATCAGCATAGTCTAGCAGCGGCAAGAGCAGAGTACGGGCTAACATGGCTTTTGTTTCCATAGGAAGGAAATTCTGCAGGCGACGGAGAGAGTGAAAGGAAGCATAAAGTTTTCTACTGATCTCATTAATGTGAGGGGCCCAAGAAAGAGTTGAATCCATAATGACTCCCAGATTCTTAACAGTAGAGGAGAGAGGAATTGGAGTTCCATTGAAAACAATCTGGAGTAGGTTCAAACTTGGGAGCCGAGAGATATAATGATGGCCACCTATCACTATTGCCTGAGATTTCTCCGCGTTGACCAGTAAACCAAAATCACGGGACCATTTCGAGATACGATCCAGATCAGCGTTAATGGTTGCAAAAGCGTCGTTAAGGTGGTTGAATGAAGCCGCAGAGTAAATCTGCAAGTCGTCAGCATAGAGGTGATAGGAGGAAGAAAGAATAGAGGATATGCTGTTAATAAAGATGGAGAAAAGAATAGGAGAAAGAACACCACCCTGCGGAACACCAGAGGTCAAGTCACACCACAAGGAGCGACTATCATCGACCCTAACCAGCTGCTGGCGATCAAACAAGTATGACCCGAACCACGAAAGAGCCTGAGGAGGAATATTCACAGAACGTAGAAGTGCCAGAAAAATATCAAAGTCAACTGTGTTAAAAGCGCTACTAAAATCTAACAAGACCAAGCAAGTTAGTTTTTTATTTTCAATGTTTATACGGATATCATCAGTGACTTTGACAAGTGCCGACACAGTACTATGGCCTGACCGAAATCCAGACTGAAGCGGATTCAACAGGTTGTTCGCCAGCAAATGGTCAGTAAACCGCTTATGGACGTAGTGTTCCACGACTTTGGACAAAAGGGGTAGGATAGAAATAGGGCGGAATTGGGAAAAAGTGATGGGATTGGGTTTTTTTGGAAGCGCAATAACATGCGCCCATTTCCAAATAGAAGGAAAGTGTCCAGTAGCGAAAGAGTGATTAATAATGTGTGAAAGAAAAGGCGCAATAAGATCACAAATAGGTTGAACCATATTCAGACCAATATTGTCATCACCTACTGCCTTTGAAGTTATTGCCCTGATAATTTTGGAAATCTGGTCGGAGGAAATATTGCCGAAATCGAAAAGAGTAGAGGTAAGAGGATTAGGAAAGCTAGCTAAGGATGATAAGGTTTTTAATTTTGAAGCAGGATCCATCATAGCTGCCGACTTGCAGAAATGAGCGTTCAAGGCATTAAGATCAAAATTGCCAGGATCTGGAGACTGTTTGCCAATGCCTAGCGACTTTAAAAACTTCCACAATTTAGTGGGAGGACAACGTTCAATAGAGGAGTGAATGAGACTACGTTTTGCATTTCGACAGCGGCGACTACAAAGCGTACGCAATGAGTGAAACTTCAATTGATTAGCCTCGGACGGATCGCGGCGCATCTTGATGTGAGCTCTGTCACGAGCAGACATCAAACGCTTAAGGTCCTCTGTCAGCCAGGGGGCAGGGTAATGCTTAACCCTGATGGGTACAAGCGGGGCGTGTTTATCATAGATTTCTATCAAGATTTTGTTAAAAGCCTCTAACTTACCATCCACATCAGGGGCAAGCAATACCAAGTCCCATTCCGCATTACAGAAGTCTTCACGAAGGCTATCAGTATTGATGTCTTTAAAATTACGTTGCCAAATAATCTTGTGTCTGCGTTTAGGGGGGCAAATTTTATAAAAAATATATATTAAGTCATGTCTTGAGAACCCATTATTCTTGAGAACCATTATTCATTAGTCTTGAGAACCAAAGGCAGTATTAGGAATCGAACCCAATACCCCTTTTTTATAATTATCAGCAATGATGTGATGATACATCCATCATACATGATCTATTGTGGAGAAAGATTGGTAGTCTTTCGCCCATGACACAGCAAATCTTCCTTTGCTGGCTAACTATTGACTTTTACTGAAGTGTTTATGTCACTACCAGTTCAGTGTGGAAGATTTTTTTTAAAATCTATTGCTCTGTATGATTTTTCAAACAAATGCCTCATGAATATGTACAGACAACAGCACGTCATTACCCATTTGCTCTACGAAATCTGGCGCTATTACGACTGGTATAAGGGCGACGTCGAGGTCACGTCAGGCTACACCTACGTCGAGGTATGTGTAGCCTGACGTGCTACCGTGTGTACATTGCGCTACATCAGTTAGTACAGAGGTGCTGTACCTGCTGTAGTCCCGCCCTCGGCCGCAGGTCGCGTTATGTGGTCGGTTTTAGGCAAAGCAGCTTTATTTTTCTTTAATACGATTTCCTTCTGTAATAAAATAACATTATTGTTAATTATTAATATTACTTAAATGAATAAAACTTGAATATAATGAAATCAATACTAATGGGATATCGGATGAGTATTTATTTAATCACTTTAATATTAGGTACTTTTATTTATCTTCATAACTTCTCATCTGAATTCCGTGATCTTGACAATAAGAGAACCAGACTGGACAGAAACATAATTTCAATTATAAACGCATCGGACAGCATTTAGATCCGTATTACAAAATGAGACTCGGACTCAGATGTACACTGAAGTAGGAGTCATCTTGGTCATTATGATAGTGAGAAAAAGAAACAATTAAGTACATTATAGATAAAGACTTGAGTCTCCTTCTGTAATGCGGGCGTTCTATAACAGTAAAACGATGTAACTCAGAAAATTATCACTTGTTTAGTGGCGGTACCTATTAGGAATCGAACCTAAGGGTCAGCTCACACCGCGACGCGACATTGCGGATAGAGCCACTCAAAATTGAACTATATTTATCACAAGTGAGAATTAAGAACACGTCGCACCACGCAGCGCCGCGCCTCGCCGCTCGCCGCGGCGTTCGCACAACGAAATGTTTATCTTTTCACGTAGTAAATAAAATTCAATTTTGAGTGGTTCTATTCGCAACGTCGTCGCGTCGCGATGTGAGCTGATCCTAATACCCCTTTTTTATAAATAAAGTTTTATTAAATAAGCTTTACCTTCATTCTTGAAATCTGTAACAGTTGTCTACATTGCTTTAAGATAATGACGATTTCTGCTCGTAAGACCGATTCAGTTTCTAAGTTTTAGCTTTGTTTTTTTTGGAGATTTGATGGCAGATTGTCGATATCTCTATAGGTATATATAATCTGAAAAAGTAAAACAAAGACTTGAAAAACACACACATTAGACAGAACTGCATGAAAAGGCACAAGCAGCGGCGTTGCGAGCCGCGTTAGTCTGTATCATCGTTTTTTAACTTATTTACTTCGATTACACCAAAACAAATACTATGAAATATCTCTGCTTGATGGTTATATCCACTGAAGCAGTGTGGAAATGAAATATGAGGCTACTGAAATATAATTAATTCATTTAAAAAAGTATTTGTATTTAATATAATTACCTAGTTTCATTTTATTGCTTCAGTTTGAAAAGACGTTCACTTTTAGAGTTAGCCTAAAGTGTCCATGGCGGTGCTGGCTAGCATCTTCCATCGGTGGTTTCAGTTACGCGTTCAGCTATGCAATTCTCTAAGCAACAGTTTAAAGCTGCGTTCATCGCTGTGATCACGTCTGTCGCAGCCGTAACATCGTTCGCTGCGCGCACCGACGTTATGTTAAGTATTCTCTAAGCTCTACTTGCTCGTCGTCGATCTCTCGGCTGCAGGAACTCACGGCTGTTGGCAAGGCTGTGCTAGAGCGGTGACGAATCTTATTTTTACAGTCTATAATTTCTCGACTAGTAGATTTTGGCTATTTCCTCGTATTAAAAAATACATTAAGTACACATTTTATATTAAGAGATATGTAGTAATTGCTTGAATGTATAATATCAATAATTTACTACTTTAAAATAAAGGCACAACGATACAGATTAAAAAAAAACCTAACCTAACTTTGTGCTTGCGTTTGCGGTCGAAGTTACACAGTTGTTGGTAAACAAATACTTAATAATGATGAAAAAAATCTCTCCGTTCCAAGAATGCTTATTAAGTATGGGACTTTGGTTCAACCTACGCCAGCCACTTGAAATTTTTACGCATTCTACAATCTTCCATCATCATTTTACGTCTATACCCTTTGTGACTACCACACAGTGAACAATTCGCGAAGTGTATTTTGAATCTAATAAGAAGTAAGTATTTCCTACTAATTATTTATCTTTTCGTCAATAAAATCAGTGAGTATATTCAATTTATCAAGTCAATTACTTAATAGGTTTTTGGGTGGTACTAATTTATTAATATCAACTTTATTTTCAGTGGCTCGTAATGCAGGACCATTCACAGCTCAAGTGCTCAAGTCAAAAAAATTATTGGGCTGATGGAGACGAGATCATATCTTGCCACTGGGTATGCCTGTACAACCAATGCTAGGACCCGGATGCGAAATGGATAGGATAAGTCGCTCTAGTATTGAATAGTGATGGCAACGGGTGTGTTAAAGATTGGAAGCAGTGGGCAAAGGTATGTAATGCACATTGCACATATTTAAGTATATAACTTTTAATTTTGTGTTAAGACGTTTGTATCTAGTTCAGTGAAGTAAGATCTTTTTTGTTGTTGTGTGTAGTATTAGAAAAAAAAAAAGGCTACAGTTAAAAGGAAGGCCAACATGGCAGAGGACGATGCTGAGGTGGTGGAGCTCACAGAGCTAGAACAACGAATTATAATTATCGCTGGTGGCCTAACCTTTGCTACTGGTGATAGGCACCTTTCTATTGATCCATTCCCAGTAGTTATGTTCTTACCTACATGTTAAATTCTTTACTAACGACATAAAAGATATTACTGAATAAAATAATTAATCCTTACTAATATTATAAATGAGAAAGTAACTCTGTCTGTCTCTCCGTCTTTCACGCCTAAACTACTAAACCGATTTTGATGAAATTTGGTGCAGTTATAGATTAGAGCCTGGGAAAGGACATAGGCTACATTTAATCCCACAATTGGGCACGATATAACCTGTAGTCCACGCGGGCGGAGCTGCGGACGGAAAACTAGTGGTTAATACTCGTAATTATATAAATGGTTTTACTAATAGTAATGTTTTACTATAACTAAATGCCGTTGAATTTACAGCTCGCACGGATGGAGCAAGGGGCGGTGGATCTGCGCGGCGCCTCATATTAGTGGAGACACCGACCCAGCGCGGGCACCGCTCACTGCCGCCACAGAGCAAGTGGTGGGTCCCCGCAGCGACGCCGCGTGCTTCGAGGCGCGCGTACCCAGGGAGGAATGTCTGCGGCCCGGCGACGTCTGCTGCGACCGTCTCCGCCATCGCAACGCCGGCCGCTCCGAAATGGCGAGCGCCATTGAAAATGCCGTGCCGATGCGGAGCTTGCCATTGCACGGTCGCAAGAAACGTATGCGCAGGGCTACCGCATGATGGCGGAAGCGCTAGAGAACTTCACAAACGCAGTAGGCAACGTTGAAGCCATTCAACAATCTGCTGGTTTATTAGTACAGTGGTTCCAGATTCAATACTAATGATGACTTTAGCTTAATGTCCTGGGTCTTGTTTGTGTTTATCCATGTCACACAAAGCGTAAAGTTCTCCTAGTACGGGCCTACATGAGCTTGAGCATTATAATTATTAATAATTTGCTCGTAAAAATTACAGTATATTGCACTTTTTTCAGACGAGTCCCTATACATATAATAAAATATTAAGTGACATTGATTACAATTTACAATTAATACTTAAAAAAAACTCGTAAAATCAAGGTTATTGTAATAACATTTCTCAGAAACTAAGGTTTGTTACTATTTTGTTTGAGACTGCTCGATTTTGTGGAATTTATACAATATTTTTTCTGTTAAACTATAAACCTTCAGGTCTTTTAATATCTATATTTCTTAAAATATTATGTTTGCAATATTACGACTGTAAGCAACGGCTATTTTAGACACCATATCTGGGTCATCTCTGTGGACTAGAAGGCTAACATGACCCTCTGACCGGCATCTGCACTGCCCTTCAATATTCCAATTGTCCTTTCGACACTTTATTGTTGGGCCGTGCAGTGAATTTTAGTAATCCTCTGGTGAACTAGGCTCGAGATTAATATTGTTAAATATCTTCCAAACCTAACAAACATGCTCTCTCCTCTGCTGTTTAATTGTTCTAGGTGATGTTTTATGGCTGTGTTATTAAAAAAAAAACTGTCGTGTGTGGTCTCACTGAATGTAGCATCTCCATGTAATATAATAAGGTCACAATCATTGATCTGAAATAAAATAAGTTTTAAATTTAACACATTAATCAAATAAAAATATTAACATAACCTCTGTTTAAAGGCCACAACTTTATAAGTAATTTACCAAGTTTTAGGTTCACAATATAAATAAAAAGGTGTGTACTTACATATTTATAATTTAATCCGATATTAGTACTTAGAATTCCACTAAAATAAATTAAAAAGCCTTGCCAACAGCCACGAAATAGAAGTTTTTGAGTTTGACATTAAAAATCGTAGGCGTACGCCGAGGCTGTGGCTGAAGTGGAGGCTGTTTTGCTTAGAGAATACCGATTTCCTTTAAGAAATGTCAAATAAGTGATTCCATATCACGCCGTCTGCATCCGTGCGGCGCTAGTGTCGGCAGCGTTGAAAATGTTATGAAGTAGAATACGAAACGTGTATTCACCGCTGTAACAGCCGCTGCGATCAAGGCTTTAACGATGTTTGCGCTTAGAGAATCGCACTGCAGTGCCGCGCCGCTTCAAATCGTCGCTTTCGTTACTTATCTAGAGATGTATCTTCACTATGAGTAGCGTAGTTTGTTTGATGAATAAGGCGATAGTTTCTGTAAAAAAATTAATTCAAAATTACATAAATGCATACATACGTTCACGCCTATCATCTCTATCGGGGTAGGCAAAACCAGTGGTTCTAGGACTACTTCATACCACATTTGACATAAATTCCGAGGGTCATAAGATAAAACATGAGGTACGTATAATGGCGAAAAGTAATTAATTCAAAATTCGTTTTTAAAATTATTTACTCAGTGTGGAATAAGTTGCAATAAATTAAATTAGTCTATAAGTATACTTTAATGATTGTTTTTATTTACTTATGTTTATTGTATAATATTTTTATTATTTAAGTAGGTACCTTGAATTTTGAGTCCACCAGTTGTCTTCGGTAACATATTTCTTGATTGTTACAGTGATGGTCATTATTGAATATCTTCATGTCTACTTCTTCACGTAATTGATGGTTGAACATTAGTATTTCAATATAATCATTTAAAACTTAAAGAGAAAAAACTTAAAAATGTGAAGTGGTGCAGTTGTGATGTCATTCGCTTCACTTCAGACTAAAGATACTACTTATACTTAAAGCACTGGTACATGATCGGAAAAGGAAAAAAAAATGAATAAAAAGAGCTTTGTATTATTTAAAATAATATAGCAAGTACAGTGCAGTTAATTTAGTCTGAATCTACTGAGCCCCTCCGCCACGTCAAAGCTGACCATCTTGGAGGGGAGCTAACTACTCTAACTACAAAGATAAAAGAGATATACGGTCGCGGACAGAAAATGTTTATCAGTTTTCAAATTGGATTCTACAATAAACAGTTTTCACTAAAGCCTAAAATGCCATATCAAGTCACTTATTCCCTTTTTAAAAGTTACTATTCAATATGAAACAAAGAGATTATTAATCACTTTTTTATGATGAAACTCATTTCTTTATTTGTTACAATGACATTTAATGATTGTTTAAATGTCGTTTGGACAAGAGCGAAATTTTTATAATGAATTACTATAAGATTACTATAAATCTTTATATGTAGTATTTTAGTCATTGCTATAATATATGTGATAAAATGGCAAGTTTAACCCTGGAGCAAAGGGCTGAATATTTCTCCACGAAGATAGACAGAGCATTAGTGCTATATCGCGAGAACTCAATATATCGCGATTCACTGTGAGGTTTTGGATTCGGCGTCACGGCGAAGAAGGGCGAATAACAGATCACAGACATAATTCTGGACGACGACCAATACTAACCGCCGCGCAAATAACAGAAATGATTCGTCAATACGAAGAGAACGGTTTCACACCGACTAGTTATTTTGCTGCTTTATATGATGTGAATGCTCGGACGATCCGACGGGCTTTGCACCGTGCTGGACACACTACCGACATCATGCTAAAAGTGGAGCTCAAACCTCACCACAAAACAGCCCGGCTTAACTTTGCGCGACAATATCTTGATTTTGATTGGTCGAACGCTATATTTACCGATGAAAAAACTTTTAAATCAAGCCAAATTTCAGCATTCTAAGTCTCAGGGTTTGGGCTGGGCGTTGATGAGTCAGTGAATGGACATCCAATTTTATATATATAAAATTAAATAAAGTTTTTTTTAAAGTTTCTATTTTATCATTTCTTTATTTATATTCTTAGTTAAAATACCTACAGTTTATTGACTAAAACCGTTAAAACCAAGACAGAGGCCATTTTGCGGGTTGAAAACTCTGACACCAGGGTTAGCCAAGTTTGTCACACACTTGACCTTGACTTACCTATGTAGTCCTATTCCTACACGATAAGAAGAAGAGAGTTAAAAAACTAAAATCTTAGTTTTTTCAAAAAAGGTTTTCTATATATTAAACCTTGATAGTAGTTAGTATAATCTATGACCAAAATTCATTTCGACCTTGTGACTTAAATGTGTGCATGCAATTGTGATACTTAAGGTGGTAAACACTTACTGTCCGCGACTGTACAATAAAAATATACATAAACACCATGTACAATAAATAAAATACATAATAATAATTCGTAAAGAGCTAACTACATAAACTATTAAAATAATCACAAAATATTAAAATAAAAAGAAATGAATAATTTAATACATAAAATATCCTACAAGAGAGCTAACTAATTAAAATTACTATAACATATACATGTATAATAAAATAAAAAATGACTATAATATATGAAATAAATAGAAATACAATTAAGTGGAAAAAAAAATAAACGAAGTACATAAAGTATTAACTCATTAAAAAATTTTATTAACAATAAATAATTATATAAATAATTTTAAAAATTTATATTCATGAGAAAAATAAATATTTCGAATTAAATTCTATCTAAAACTAAATACAGCTGAAATGAAAAATAGAAACAAAACAATCTCGTGGGATAACAACGTCGAATCAGGTACTTCCCCGACCAAATAAGAACCGCCGGTTTTGAACCGGAGTAAATACAATGACGTGTAGCCAATGATTGAGAAATCACCGTTATTCGCCAAACTCCTTTCGCTGAAAAAATGAAATTGCAAAAAACTTCTATGTTCAAAATCGCTTAACTACGTTCTAATACTACTATTAGAGGAGCAAAAAGAATTACTTCAGCATTCATGTATTACAATTTCATGCCATCAATCGATTATACCAGTCTTCATGCGTAACCACTAAAAAGCAAAATGTTGTTTATGAGTAATGTTGTAAGTGTACTGAGGTGATGTATGTGTAAAAAAGCATGTTTCGAAATAAAGCATCTACTAAAGGAACTAATATGCAAACTACATTTAATGAAGAGCTGAATCAAAATACAAATCGCCAAAGACCTTGACAAACAACGTAGAACCCGATGTCTCTTTAAGTTAAAAAAAGCCTAAGCAGAATCTAAAGAACAAAAAGAACTAAGAAGAATGAAGAATAACAAAGTCACAAATCACCTCTCAATATCCTATATTAACAACTAAAAATGACCCAAAGGCTTTGACGAACAACGTAGAACCCGATGTCTCTTTAAGTTAAAAAAAAGCTTAAGCAGAATCTAAAGAACAAAAAGGACTAAGAAGACTGAAGAATAATAAAGTCACAAATCACCTCTCGATATCCTATATTAACAACTAAAAATGACCCAAAGGCTTTGACGAACAACGTAGAACCCGATGTCTTTTTAAGTTAAAAAAAGCCTAAGCAGAATCTAAAGAACAAAAAGGACTAAGAAGAATGAAGAATAACAAAGTCACAAATCACCTCTCGATATCCTGTATTAACAACTAAAAATGACCCAAAGGCTTTGACGAACAACGTAGAACCCGATGTCTTTTTAAGTTAAAAAAAGCCTAAGCAGAATCTAAAGAACAAAAAAGACTAAGAAGAATGAAGAATAACAAAGTCACAATTCACCTCTCGATATCCTATATTAACAACTAAAAATGACCCAAAGGCTTTGACGAACAACGAAGAACCCGATGTCTCTTTAAGTTAAAAAAAGCCAAAGAAGAATCTAAAGAACAAAAAGGAGTAAGAAGAATGAAGAATAACAAAGTCACAAATCACCTCTCGATATCCTGTATTAACAACTAAAAATGACCCAAAGGCTTTGACGAACAACGTAGATCCTGATGTATCCTCAAAACAAAGAAACCGACGCAGAATCTAAACAAAAAAAAGGATAGAACAGATGACGAACCTCGTGCAGATTATGATGGAGCTGAAACGAATCTTATGAAATTCTGAAATCCGAACTATAAGCAAACTACTTTTAGCACTCATACTATACATCTCATTCAATCGTACAAGTATCCATCCCTTGTATTCAGCTATATTGTGAGTGTAGTGTAGTGACATCATTTAATGAGGTTGGTACAATGGTAAACATATTTTTTCAAATGTAATTGAGTAAGGTATCTACAGTAAGTAAACTATTGCCGACTATAGGGTTCACAAGTAAAGGTCGGAATCATGTGTACTGATTGGAAATCAATGATATGTGGGTGAACCATTCCTCTGTTAGAACAGTGCAAACCGATCTCGGAGACCGAGTAAAACAGAAAGAAGCAGACCCGCCGGTTGAACGTATTGAAGGTGTTAAGGTTGATATCTGGGAGTGACGTGGAGATAGCATAAGGATAATGTCGGAGAGTCGTTGATTCTCGAGTAAGGTCTCACTCAGATCAGGTAGCTGACCCCAAAGTAGACCGTCGGTTTGGCTGTACTGGTTCAGAACTGATCACTGGTTGCCCTCACCGTAGGACGACTCGGAGAAGGATAGAGAAACGAACTTGACACGTGAATGTGCTGCCTGTAGACTACGCAATAAGTTGCATGTATATCCCACCCACTCCAACGAAAAAAACCAGAAGTATTCATCAACATTTATAACCAAAAAAACGGTTTAAAAAAAAGTAAAAATTAAGCAGCCTCTTACAGTCGTTACTTTGCCTGTCTTTGAAACAGATATTTGTTCATTTGCTCTTCTTTGAACATGCCTTTGTTTTGCATTAATCAATATGAATTTGGACAAATGAACTTTGAATTCTTCATTCGGCTTTAACAGTATTCTTAAACATAGTACAGTCAAGAGCAGGTCACGCTTTACACTACCAGTTTAAGCTGAGCTCCGATTTATACTGCGCGCCATACAATGCAGGGCCGGTTCAAAGTCCAAAGTGTCAAGCTTGACGTGCTCTTGAGTGTACTATGACAGTGCATGTCGTTATTAACTTAAAAAAAATCTTAATCAATTATTACTTAACTTTAAAAGTTATATTATAATCTTTACTAACTTTAAGTTCAATTTGTAATTATTTTTTTAACATTAATATAAGAATTGATTTTTACATAGATAGCTCTTTTTATTACGAGAACAATTCTTTAGGCTTTTTACTAAAACATAAATTATTATAAAAAATTACACACATCTATCTGTCTTAGAACTGTCTATGAATTATTTTAAGTGAAGCCAATCATTTTTATTTCAAAACCGTTTTTATCAAAATAGGACAGAATGCAATGCACACATGTGATAAAATTATATATTAATAAAATTTACTTTATAAAATTAATTTTGAAAATATTTAATGGGCCAGAACTGTTGGCCACTACAAAAAATGAAATTATTGTGAATGGTCATCAGTTTTAATATTATAATTGAAAACGCAATCGTAGCTATAAATCTAACTTAGTCAAATAAGCCACTCCGTTTCATTCCTGGGGCAAAGCATTCGTGGTGCAAAGGTTGTCCCTTGCAATCCAACGCGGCTAGCGTCATGGGAACCTTTGCTCCAGGAATCAAACGGGGTGGGTTATTGGACTAAGTTAGGTTATAATATTATTAAAACATCAATTTTATTATTAAGAAAATGGAAAGTCGAGGTCATTATGAATGAATAATAAAATCTGAACTACTTTCTATTATTTTTTTTCTTAACTAAAATGTGTTGCTTTTTCCATGTTTTTTTTTGTTTTTTGTATTTTTTTTTGTATTTTTTTTGTTTTTTTGTTATTTTTTTTGTTTTTTTTCGCAACACATTTTTACAATCACCATCTGGAACTGTTATTTCTGATTTGTTTTGACGGAATCTTCGTGTTTTGTTTCTGAAATGGTCCTTCATAATTATAGTAACGGCATTTTCAATCATAAGTGACATTCAACTTCACTACCAACACGTACCTTACTTTGGCATACACTGTGAACATGTTATTAGATTCTGACGTCCTCATAATATTATATTACTCCAACCAACTCCAAATCTTAAATCGGTGAATCGAAGGTAATTCAAACTTGAGGCGGCGTGCATCGGTAAATAAGCTTCTTTCTCATGTTACAAGTTGTAGACATGAGAAGATATTGCAGAAAAACAAAAAGGATGAGCGATGGGTGAGAATTATTAGTATTATTCCCCTTTAGGTTGAGTATTCGTGGTAGGGTTCTCATCTCAAGTTTTCACAGCACTTACAAAACCGCTTTATAAATTTTTATTTATAAAATTTCTTGTCATTTTGTATGCTGAACTTTGAAACATAGTATAGCACCATATATTGATAAATAAGTAGCATTTGTTAAGATAATCACAGGTATCTTCTTTTCTAGATTGTCGCTTTTAGGATTGCCAAGTCCAGCGTACGGTGAACATGTAGTGGTGACGAAGTTGCTGGGTTGAATGTTGGCCTTTGAGGTCTAGATGAAAGAGAGAATTATTTCACCAATTAATCGAAATAAATAGTTTTGCATGAACAGTGTTGGGGTTGTGGAACGGAATTTTGATCGTGAAGAGATGGGGTCGTGAAGAGTTGGAGTTGCGGTACGGCATTTTGATCGGGAGAGGGGAATTTAAGATATTCATCAAACCCAGACTTAGAAGAGGGACGGAGGTCTTTTTGGCGAGAAGTGGGCATGTTACCTCCGACGGATGTCAACTGAGACGTCATCCTAATCGTCATCTTGTTTGAGCTTCGAATTTTAATTTTTTTAAATGTTTATATTTAAATTTAAATTGACATTTGAATTGGAATTATTCAATTGTCACTGGAATTTGAATGATTTAAATTGAATTTTGAATTTGAAATAGGAATTTCATTTTGGAAAAGGTGGAAAGTATGGGATTTCAGAATGGTCATTAATCCAGTAACTGTCTCCAGTTCATTTTCTAATTTTTTTCTTATACAATTTTAGAATCATTTTAATATATTTAATTAAATAATCTATTAATAATTTTGATAAAAATAATTTAATAATTTAAATAGTTATACAATATTTTAACATTAAAGTGAAAAGAATAAATCAAACTGAAATAAACTGAAGTTGTCAGTTTTATTTTGAACTTGAATATGGAACAGGCCAAAGTTGACTTAAGAGATTCTCAATCAGATATTAGGAGTAAATTTTCTACCGGTACCGAGTGAAGTTGTGTTCTTGATTTTTGGACTCTGGTGAGTAGAACCTACTTTAAGATCATTAGGGATTTTATTTATTTAGGGATTAAGTTATAGGAATGTTCTTTAAATTTCGGGCGGATTCTAAATTGATTTTTATTTTATTTTATTTATTTATGACTTGACTTTGGTAAAACGCTATCCCTTTATTTTATTCTTTCTTATCAAACGATTTAAGAATTACGGACTTGCTGCTAGTTTAGGATCCGCCTGAAGGTTTTATTTTATTTCCTTCTCCCTCTGTCTACTAGGATCGTTATTTTGTGATTCGCGATGTTCGGCGAGGCCTGAGTGACTAGGTTTTCCTGAATTTCCGAGACGACATTATATTATAGCACCTATCTCTCCTTCTACGATTCTTCTACTGGCTCACGAAGGGCAATTGTGACGCTGCTATTAGTGTAGCACAATACACGAGTAGCGACAAAAGACGTATGACCATCGGCGGCAAACGTCAGATTTTAGTTTGCTTTCGTAGGCTCCCTCTTGCTTTACAGTTGACCTATGGAAACCAGGAGATGCCCCTCACAACCACTGAACAAAGTACCTCTACAGACTATACACCCTACTCAGAACCATGTAGCTAAGCAGTCTTCTCATTTGCTAAATTATCCTTGGGGTTGCGCAATCTCGTTCACCGAGGCGCTAGGGGAGGGTTTGTCAGTAGCAGACACGTGGTCACCGCGTGCGGGGGTTGTTCAGTTCAATTGGGGAGGTTAACTTTGTAATACCACCCCAAGGAACACTGTCCTACCCGTATACGTGATCACAGCTGACTACTTCGGTAGTCAGTCGTAGGGTCTGTAATCTGCGGTAATACAAGGACGCGCTGCAGGCGACGGCTCCTAGGTTTCGTGGGGAGGAGAGATTGCGACTATTCGGTTTTCCTTTCTGACACTTGGCTCTATAGTTCGGAGTCTAATCCACTCACAGGAGAAATAGGGAAGCGCGATGTTTGGCCTAGTATTAGCTGAGGATTTTGTCGCTCAGAGAACATAACAATTCTAGGAGATCCTATAAGATGCCCGACTCGAACAGTCTCCCCGGGTTGGTCACCCCAAGGCGACGGATCTCGTCATTTGGAGCGCCGTCGACAGGTTCCGGGGCGTGGCTGGGGGCCCTAGAACGGGGAACTCCCAAATGATGCCCTGGGCTTATATTAATCTCTCTGTCTAGGTATTCTACTCGTTGTCCCAACCTTCGGCTCTCATCCTGCTTCGAATGGAATAATCAAGAGATTAATCCTTTTGTGTCAATATGTCAAAATGTAATTTATTGGACTATGTGAAGTACATTTAACTTTGTTTTAATCTTGATTTTGCTTTTAATTCCTCTCTAAGTCTGAAACCCGCTTTTAAATTGCTTGTACCTGCGAGAATCCTAAAAGTAATTCACAACGTAGGACTCTAGACATCACAGCCGTAAGTATAGAGTATCCACCTTTATTTAGTGCAGGTGGGGATCAGTACAATTTGGTGTCGTAGTGACCAGGATTCCAGGTTTCAAACAGGCAATATAATGGTGGGAGTAGAGAGGAATTGGAGAATAAAATCTAGATTGATGGGAGAAGCTTTACCAGGGGGTTTATTGTTTCAGTACAACGGTTATTCTTTCTTGTTGGAAAGATGCTGAAAACGCTCAGGATTGCTATTGAAGGAAACATCGGGGTTGGAAAGTCAACCTTGCTATCAGCCGTTTCAGGATTAAAAGACGTCACTGTTCATTTAGAACCGGTGGAAAAATGGCAAAACTTGGGTGGACAAAACATCTTTAGTCTATTTGCCAGTGATCCAAAGAAATGGGTCTACCCTTTCCAATCTTTGGTTTTGCTCACACTTACAGAGCTACAGACAATTCCTAGTGAAACAAAATTCACAATATTTGAGCGAACTATCTTCTCGGCTCAACATTGTTTTGTACCTCGTGCCTTGGAATTCGGGGATATGTCCCCTATAGAGGGATGCATTTTTTTGTCATATTTAAGGCGATTACCTACCAAGGACTATGTAATGGATACTATCATAAGTTGTTTGGAGGGAGACGTGCGTAAGTGGGCTCGAATCTATAGAGAGAGATGGGTCGATGAGGAGGATTTCAAAAAGGACTTCTTGGAAGCATATTGGGGAGAAGCGGAGCAAAGTGCTTTTTAGGAGGGAGTTAGTGAATGGTGTGTGGGACAAAAGTAAATCTATGTTACAACACTTTGTGGGGATCGCGGGGCAAGTAAAAATGATGACCAAACCGTTGGCTGAATGGCAAATTGTTGATGATCTGATGCGCCATTTTCCTAAAGACGTCCAGTATGCTTGGAGGATGAAAAAAGGAACTTCTATTCTGGATGCAACTACGTTCCTTAGGGAGTTAGATGATGTCGAAGAGCAATGTCGGGCGAAAGACCAATCAAATCTTCGAGCTGGCACTAAGAGAAATGCTTCGTCCGTGACGAGTCCATCGAAGAGGATTAAGACGGTTGCAAATACTAATGTCGACGGAGATGAGCAAGCGATTTGTTTGGTTGAAGATTTAAATTAAGGAAGGTCAGTTGTAGAGCCCCGAGGCTGACTGAAACTAGGAGTGGCGGAAACTCAGACTTCTCTTATCAATATTTACTAGCAAATGGGTGGGTTCCTGGACAGGGTATAGGTCGGGGAAACCGCGGGAGATTGTATCCGATTGAAGCTAGGGTAGTTGGAGACAATCTCAAAGGGGCTGGATT
This sequence comes from Aproaerema taeniolella, assembly GCA_949987775.1. Lineage (NCBI taxonomy): Eukaryota > Metazoa > Arthropoda > Insecta > Lepidoptera > Gelechiidae > Aproaerema > Aproaerema taeniolella. The sequence goes on from CATLJT010000241.1 coordinate 18,566, forward strand.
AGGATATTCCTCTGAGGAAGTTAACCACTCTAGTGGGGAGGTAGGAGGGTGTTCGAGGCTTCTCCCAGAGTTGGAAGCACTGCTGGAACCGTATCCGGTAGTTTAAGGTTTTGTTAGGGAATATTCTGGGAATTCTTTGTTTGACGACGAAGTTGGTGTTGAAGCTGCAAGGGATCGGATCAAGGCTGAAATTGAAGTCAAGGTTTCTGGGATTAAGATATTCTGTTTAGTAGATACGGGTAGTGAAGTTACGTGCTTGTCTGAGGAATGCTTAGAAATGTTGCAAACGCGTCTTAAGATCTCTTTTCCCATGTTGCCAGTGAAGCCGTTACAGATTAAAGGGGCGGTGGGGCAAAGAAGTCTAAAGATTCAAAGGCTGGTGGCGGTTACTATTGAAATAGACGGGATCTGTTTTGACACGGGGTTTTTGGTGGTGCCTAAGCTAACATGTTCAGCTATCTTAGGATTTGATTGGCTCTTGGCACATGATGCTGTTATGAACTTTCAAGGCGAGAGAACGATGACAATTGGAGCGGGGAAAGATAAGAGAGTCACGATTCCATTTATAGGTGAACGGCCAGGGGGAGAATGCTTTGTCATGGAAAAGGTTAGGGAGCAGGTCCCAATTGTAGGAAAGAGTTTTGATACGATGTTTCGCGATATTAGCTTGGGAATGGCACTTTCGGCGGAACAAACTAAACGATTCAGGGAGGTGTTAGAGTTTCATAAGGGGTTGTTTATGAGAGACTTGGGCAGAGCTAATTGTTACGTTCATGAGATCAAAATGGAACTCCACGCGCCTCAGGTAAATAGGACATATCCTATTCCGTACGCATATAGAGAGCGTGTGGAAGAAAAGTTAGCGGAAATGGTTAAGTTAGGAATCACATCGCGAAAAGCAACTCCTTATTGCAGTTCACTAACCTTTGCCATAAAGCCTGATGGTTCGATTAGGATTTTATTAGATGCTCGGGGAATTAATAAATTTATGGTGGCTGAGGTTGAGGCCCCTCCTTTACAAATAGACATTTTAAAAGCATTTCATGGGGTTAGGTTCATCAGCCTTGTAGATTTGAATAATGCATATTTTCAAATTCCGCTTACGGAGGACAGCAAAATTTATACAGGGTTTACAGCAAACGGGAAGTCATATGTTTATAATGTCTTGCCACAGGGATTGAAGACATCAGTAGGTAGTTTTTGTAGGGCAATGGATATTGTGTTGGGACCAGATGTACGGGAATTCTGTGTCAATTATCTAGATGATCTGGCCATCCTTACTGCAGGCAGTTGGCAAGATCATATTGGCCACATAGACGTCGTGTTGGGGCGGCTGGGACGAGCCGGAATGATGTGTAATTTTGCTAAGTGTAAATTCTTTTGTGAGGAAGTGAAGATGTTGGGTCATATCGTGTCAAATTCAGGCATCCGGACGGACCTGCAAAAGATAGAGGCTATAAAAAATTTTCCAGCAACGAAGAAGCAGAAGCAGCTTCGAGCCTTTTTAGGGCTTTGTAATTACTACCGTCGTTTTATTCCCGGTTATGGCATTGTGACAATTCCTTTGAACAAACTATTAGGTAAGACTCATCAGTGGAGCTGGGATGATAGTGTACAGGCCGCCTTCGAGGAAGTTAAGAGTAGATTTGCTAATACAGTCCTTTTGAGCCATCCGGATGCAACGAGTCCCTATTACCTACAAACAGATAGTTCTGGCGTAGGGATAGCTGGGATGTTGTATCAATATGGCAATAGTGGAGAGATGAAAATCCTTAGTTTTTGTAGTCGAGCATTACGAGGGCCTGAGCTGCGCTGGACAGTGACGGAGCAGGAACTTTGGGCTATCATTTATGCAGTAAAGAAATTTGAGACTTACCTTCGGGGCGCTGAAGTTGTTATAAGGACTGATCATAAAGCGTTAGTGTTCATAAAAAATATGAAGTTGTATAATAGTAGGATCACTCGGTGGATTTTGTTTTTAGAACAATTTTCATACTCAGTAGAACATGTTAAAGGCTCCGTAAATATCGGGGTTGACATTCTGTCTAGGTATCCGCCAGAGAGCGGCCCCCAAGAAGAAAAGGTCCATCTACCCTCAATTATGTATCTGGGGCAAGCTGTAAATTCGGGTCTCAATCATAAACTAGAGAGTTTGGTTGAATATCAGAGTTCTGATAATGTGTTGGCTAGTATTAAGACACAGATAGTGGGGGGGGGGAGAGCTTCGTCTGAGACGAGATAGGCTTTCTCGGATAGCAGATCAGTGTAGTGTCGAAAATGGGGTCCTCATGTTTAAGGGGGTAACAACAAACACAAGAGTTATATTTTTACCAGAGACGCTGCGTGAAGAGATGTGTAGGCAGGTCCACTTGGAAATGGGACATTTAGGATGCTTTAAAATGTTGAAGTATCTGCGAGATAGTACTGGATCGGGATGAATAGTTATGTGAGGAGCTTTGTTCAGCGGTGTCACGTTTGTCAATTGGCTAGAAATGATAATGTTAGAGGAGTGGGGGCGTGTGGGTCGATTTTGACTGAAGGACCCGGGGAGTTAGTGATGGCCGATATTTTTGGGCCGTTACCAGTTAGTAGGAACGGATGGAAATATATTTTTGTCATTCAGGATGCTTTTAGTAAGTTTGTTAGATTATTTGGACTATGGGCCGCTTCAGCAACAGAAGTAGTAGCTAAAGTAAAGGAGTTTGCGAGAACAATCAAGCCTAAAACCATTATGACTGATAATGGTAGACAATTTACGAGCATGACCTGGCGAAGGGGATTGTCAGCTATTGGGATAAAGGGGATTAGGACTTCGATTAGAAATCCTCGGCCAAATTCTACTGAAAGGGTGAACAAGGAGCTAGGGAAGTTCTTTAGGTTGTATTGTTCTAGCAATCATAGTGAATGGGCCGCTTTGTTAAAAAAAATAGAAGAAGTGTACAGTAACACCTTGCACCTCAGTACGAAGTATTCACCGAATGAGGTGAATTACGTTTTTGCCGCAGACGGAGGGTGCAAAAGAGAAACCAGAATCACTTAGGACGAAATTTATATTTAAAGTTACATTATAAAGACCTAAAACTAACTAACCTAGGTGCGAACGAGTTCGATGTCAGAACTACATTGATTCGTCTTAAGATAATTACTTAACATTTTGGGTTTAACGAGGTCACGATTAGATGGCGTAATCGATATATAAGCAGATCGCGGCTGGGCACGAGGCGCTGATGCTACGTTCCACTTCTTGTGCTGACTCGAGCCTCGTGGGGCTGACGCCAGTCAGGGTTCAATGACACATGTTGCTACCGATACGTAACATCTCCACCCTCAGAACAGCAACTATTTGAAGACTAACGTCGAGAATAGTGCTGTGCTGGTCGCCATATCATAGGTTTTCTTCTTTCGGAGCTGGTATATCTTAGCCTTCTCGACTCTTCTATTGGTCTTTTACGAACAAGGAGTGATCCTGGCAGATTGGATATTATATAATTTTATTAAAATGGATTCTTTCTGATCATATTACAACGCAGCGGTTATCGTAATAACTGCTTGTGTGCAAATTACAGATATTTGATACTTCCTTCGTTTCTAATAATTTAATTTAGATTTGTCTTCAAATTCCTTAAATTTCGAAATCGTATTTAGTGCCTCTTCGTACGCGAATCGTAGCACTATTGAATTATTCAATTCCTTTTTTTTTTTTCAAATAAACCTTTTTATTATAAAAATGGAAATCATATCGCTGTCGGATTGTGTAGTGTGCCCTGCGGTGTTTCACCATTGCCCGCGACGGGGGGAGAATTTTCAAATTCCCATCCTGGGGATTAATGGGTCGCCCTTCTATGACGCGGAGCGGTGGATTCTGGCAGTAGATTATCGGCCAGTGGGACCGCTGCTGGAAGGTTTGCTGCCCGAGCACGGGTACCTTGTGGACCTTGGAGAGGAGCTGCGGGTCTTCGTGAGTCCTCTGGGACTAGTTCACATCCATCGGTGCTTCCTGATCCAGGAGGCCCTGGAGGTGGACGTCCCTGATGGTGCGCCGGCGGGGTAGCTCCAGTTTTTTTTTCATTTCTTTTTTTCTTTTTTTTCCTTTTTTTTAATATATTACATTACTAAATAAATTTTATATTTCCTTACACGTTGTTCTTCTTTTTTCTTGACTTAATTTAGATTTCTGATTAAATACTATATTCTGATTCCTTTTGCGTTATCGATGTCTGGATAACCTCCGCTGTGGCTTCACGTAGATTCTGGATACTCGCCGCGGTGACTTAGAAGCCATCAGGTGTAGCATTACTCGACGAGGTATTCTTCTTAAGTAACCATGATCGCGAAAGCTAGCTAACCCGCGAGTATCCTACCGACTGCGCCAATTACGTTTTTGCCGCAGACGGAGGGTGCAAAAGAGAAACCAGAATCACTTAGGACGAAATTTATATTTAAAGTTACATTATAAAGACCTAAAACTAACTAACCTAGGTGCGAACGAGTTCGATGTCAGAACTACATTGATTCGTCTTAAGATAATTACTTAACATTTTGGGTTTAACGAGGTCACGATTAGATGGCGTAATCGATATATAAGCAGATCGCGGCTGGGCACGAGGCGCTGATGCTACGTTCCACTTCTTGTGCTGACTCGAGCCTCGTGGGGCTGACGCCAGTCAGGGTTCAATGACACATGTTGCTACCGATACGTAACAGGTGCTATACGGAAAATCAGCTAAGCTCTCTGTTGATCAATACTTGCCAAATACGGTGCAGATGGGTAACATTTCCCAGGTTCGTCTAGAGGTAAAGGAAAATTTGAGAAGGGCTAGCGAAATTCGTCGGATGCGGTTTAATCAGTCTCATACTTTAATAGAATTTCAAATTGGTGATCTGGTAAAGGTAAGAAGACTAAATAAATCAGACTCGTCTAAGGGGCGTACTAGGAAGTTTGAATTATTGTTTGAAGGGCCGTTTAGAGTCGCTTATAGAAAATTCCCTAATGTCTATACTTTGGTAGATCCGGAGACGCTGGAGATAAAGGGGACTTTTAATGCATTGCATTTGTCTAAGTATTACGTCTAGGGCGAATTTACTCTAGAGTAGTGCTATTAAATTCGTTAAATTGCTGCCTTAATGAATGGTGGAGATTGTTAATAATAAGGGATTTGATTGGTGGGGTTTAAGGTATTTGGTGTTCTAGAGTGGTAAACTTGAATCAAGAGGAGCTAGAAATTATGCTGGGAATTATTTTGTGATAATTGGGAGAGTTGTACTGAGTAAAGTTTAAGTTTTGTTGAAGTCAATAATTAATTGAGTTTTAATTTATTTCTTTTGATGTAAGTTCACTTTGGTGTTAAAGTAAAATTATTATTTTTTTTTTCTGAGTGTTTCTTTTCTCAATAGTTTTGGGTAACCTTTCTTCCTCGGGACTAAAGTCGCCCGAGAGCGAATAGGTTAGGGGGAGATTGTGCTGTATGCGTCCTTAAACGCCTAATTAAACTTATTAAAAGAAATAGTTTTAATGTAAGAGTATCGAATCTTTTTAGAATTAAAAGTCTCGCTTTGTCATTGATAAAAAGATAAAAGAAAAAGGAATGACAAGAGGGATTGTCAGAAAGAAAAGTGAAAATTGGGGAATTGTTTTTTTGAGAAAAAAAGAAAAATCGTGATGAGTTTTAAAATAACTTGAAGTAATTGGGGAAATAGATATTTTTAGGTTTAGCATGTTGATAATGAAATTCGTTATCTTTTGCAAGGTTCTACCGGGTCCCTTAATTGAGGACGCTATCCGGGGATCTTGCGAGGATAGAGAATGCAATTAGCCAGAAAGGCCAACTTCCGATTCGGGGATTAAGGGAATATATAAGGGTGGTAGTCTCGTTGGTTTTTTAATTTTTTTTCCAGGATTACTTTCATAATGAAGAGGGCTTGGATGAAGCTACTGAAGGAACAAATTAATATGGACCAAATATAAGTCAAGATATAGTTGAAACCAAAGTACTATTGGGACGGTTTTACAGCTAAGTGGATAGTTTTTATCTAATGTTGTTGGTCAGTTTCATATTTAAAAGCGCAGGAAAGGCATCGTTATAAAGAAAATCCTAAATAGAACTGTCGTCTTGGTCGAGTGGTAGTGGCGTTGCATCTTGATCGGCGGGTCCTGGGTTCGATTCCCAGTCGAGACAAGCATTTGTGTGAGGAGCGGATGTTTGTTCTCGGGTCGTGGGTGTTTGTTTTGTCCTTGTGTGTGTTTTGAGGGACCCATGCTACCGGGGAAGAACCTTAGTGTGGGCCTTTGAGTGTATAGTTTTATTAATTTTATTATTAACAGGACAATGAAAGCAGCAGATTTAAACTTTGCTTAAAACCCTAAATTCCATTTACAATTAGAAAATCGCGAGTGACATATAAATAAATTGTGAAGTGTCAGTGAAAACAAAGAGGGAAGCCCTCAGCCCTCACACATTAAATATGAGGTTAATATTTTTGAAGAAAATTAGACAGTGTTGTGATTAAGTGTTGGGAAATCTCGTTTACAAAAGGGGAAAGGTCGCGAGTGATAATTTGACTCATTTTGGTGTTAATTACAAAAAATCATGGAGTGACAGAATTCGGGGGAGAAGGGAGGCCTTTGAGGTCTAGATGAAAGAGAGAATTATTTCACCAATTAATCGAAATAAATAGTTTTGCATGAACAGTGTTGGGGTTGTGGAACGGAATTTTGATCGTGAAGAGATGGGGTCGTGAAGAGTTGGAGTTGCGGTACGGCATTTTGATCGGGAGAGGGGAATTTAAGATATTCATCAAACCCAGACTTAGAAGAGGGACGGAGGTCTTTTTGGCGAGAAGTGGGCATGTTACCTCCGACGGATGTCAACTGAGACGTCATCCTAATCGTCATCTTGTTTGAGCTTCGAATTTTAATTTTTTTAAATGTTTATATTTAAATTTAAATTGACATTTGAATTGGAATTATTCAATTGTCACTGGAATTTGAATGATTTAAATTGAATTTTGAATTTGAAATAGGAATTTCATTTTGGAAAAGGTGGAAAGTATGGGATTTCAGAATGGTCATTAATCCAGTAACTGTCTCCAGTTCATTTTCTAATTTTTTTCTTATACAATTTTAGAATCATTTTAATATATTTAATTAAATAATCTATTAATAATTTTGATAAAAATAATTTAATAATTTAAATAGTTATACAATATTTTAACATTAAAGTGAAAAGAATAAATCAAACTGAAATAAACTGAAGTTGTCAGTTTTATTTTGAACTTGAATATGGAACAGGCCAAAGTTGACTTAAGAGATTCTCAATCAGATATTAGGAGTAAATTTTCTACCGGTACCGTGTGAAGTTGTGTTCTTGATTTTTGGACTCTGGTGAGTAGAACCTACTTTAAGATCATTAGAGATTTTATTTATTTAGGGATTAAGTTATAGGAATGTTCTTTAAATTTCGGGCGGATTCTAAATTGATTTTTATTTTATTTTATTTATTTATGACTTGACTTTGGTAAAACGCTATCCCTTTATTTTATTCTTTCTTATCAAACGATTTAAGAATTACGGACTTGCTGCTAGTTTAGGATCCGCCTGAAGGTTTTATTTTATTTCCTTCTCCCTCTGTCTACTAGGATCGTTATTTTGTGATTCGCGATGTTCGGCGAGGCCTGAGTGACTAGGTTTTCCTGAATTTCCGAGACGACATTATATTATAGCACCTATCTCTCCTTCTACGATTCTTCTACTGGCTCACGAAGGGCAATTGTGACGCTGCTATTAGTGTAGCACAATACACGAGTAGCGACAAAAGACGTATGACCATCGGCGGCAAACGTCAGATTTTAGTTTGCTTTCGTAGGCTCCCTCTTGCTTTACAGTTGACCTATGGAAACCAGGAGATGCCCCTCACAACCACTGAACAAAGTACCTCTACAGACTATACACCCTACTCAGAACCATGTAGCTAAGCAGTCTTCTCATTTGCTAAATTATCCTTGGGGTTGCGCAATCTCGTTCACCGAGGCGCTAGGGGAGGGTTTGTCAGTAGCAGACACGTGGTCACCGCGTGCGGGGGTTGTTCAGTTCAATTGGGGAGGTTAACTTTGTAATACCACCCCAAGGAACACTGTCCTACCCGTATACGTGATCACAGCTGACTACTTCGGTAGTCAGTCGTAGGGTCTGTAATCTGCGGTAATACAAGGACGCGCTGCAGGCGACGGCTCCTAGGTTTCGTGGGGAGGAGAGATTGCGACTATTCGGTTTTCCTTTCTGACACTTGGCTCTATAGTTCGGAGTCTAATCCACTCACAGGAGAAATAGGGAAGCGTGATGTTTGGCCTAGTATTAGCTGAGGATTTTGTCGCTCAGAGAACATAACAATTCTAGGAGATCCTATAAGATGCCCGACTCGAACAGTCTCCCCGGGTTTGTCACCCCAAGGCGACGGATCTCGTCATTTGGAGCGCCGTCGACAGGTTCCGGGGCGTGGCTGGGGGCCCTAGAACGGGGAACTCCCAAATGATGCCCTGGGCTTATATTAATCTCTCTGTCTAGGTATTCTACTCGTTGTCCCAACCTTCGGCTCTCATCCTGCTTCGAATGGAATAATCAAGAGATTAATCCTTTTGTGTCAATATGTCAAAATGTAATTTATTGGACTATGTGAAGTACATTTAACTTTGTTTTAATCTTGATTTTGCTTTTAATTCCTCTCTAAGTCTGAAACCCGCTTTTAAATTGCTTGTACCTGCGAGAATCCTAAAAGTAATTCACAACGTAGGACTCTAGACATCACAGCCGTAAGTATAGAGTATCCACCTTTATTAAATGCAGGTGGGGATCAGTACAGTACTAACAATTAAATACGTGTCCGTTTGTATTTTAAATAGATAACATTTTCAAAATCAATAACTCAGAAAACCTATTAAACAAAACCCGTTCTCAATAGGTAGGTACCTTGTATAAAAAAAGTGCATGTCCGCCATCTTGGTTTTAAATTTAAAATTAATAATCCTTCAAAAACATACTAACCGACACCCATGACGTCATTTTCAAAAAAAGTGCACGTCCGGATTCAAGATGTTGAATTTCGAAATGAATGTCGTACTTAATCGAAATAAGCACCCCCGAAAACCTCTAAGACGACACCCATGACTGTATTTTCCAAAAAATCCATGTCCGCCATCTTGGATTTCAAAATAGATGTCATTTTTGGAATAAGCACACCCGGAAACCTAAGAAACGACACCAACGACGGATATTATTCAAAAATGCATGTCCGCCATCTTGGATTTAAAATTATTAAACGACACCCATGACGGTTTTTTACAAAAAATGCATGTTCGCCATCTTGGATTTCAAAATGGATGTAATTTTCGAGATCAGCATCCCTGAAAACCTATTAAACGACACCCATGTCGGTATGATGGAGGTCGGCTAAAATCCAAGATGGCGGATATGAAATTTTCGGATGGCGGTCGGCCGGTTAGATGCTTAATGACGCTTCGGGCTTCGCCCAACGCAGAGCTCGGCCTTCAGCCTCGCCCTATACGCAGCTCGGCTCGGCCTTTGGCCTCGCCTCGCGCGTTCGGCTCGGTCTACGACCTCGCCTCACCTTTAGAATCTAAACTTAAATGTCGGCCATCTTGGATTGGGGGGGAGGGGACGCTCCGGGCTTCGCACTAAGCGGAGTTCTGCCTTCGGCCTCGCCTTATACGCAGCTCGCCTTGGCCTGCGGCCTCGCCTCGCGGCGCGTCGTGGTTCGGCTCGGCCTTCGGCCTCGCCTCACCACTCCTTGTATGGCGGCCATCTTGAAAAATGGTGGAATCGAAAAACTTATCATATATTCGGATTCAACGACCCCAAAAACCCTCGGATACCGAGTTCGGTCCGAATCGGAGGATATACCGAAATATCACTTTAGTATGGCGGCCATCTTGTATTTTTGAAAATCGAAAAAATTTTGTCACCGGTAGACTTCGACTAGGGTGTGGATCGACCTTTGTTCAAGCACCACCGGTCCAAGTCCTACCGTTCGCCCGGAAAGGTGGGTCGTGACCTGATGAGGAGGAGAATCCGAAGATGTCGAGGTTTTCCCATACTCGACGAAAAATTTTGACCACACCCTCTATAAATCATTTTCACTCCCCGACCCTCCTTCTGGTAGAACAATTATGTCAGTCAGTCAATGAGTGAGTCAGTGGTAATGTAGCTTTATATAGTATAACTAGGTTTCGCGTGGTGCGCGACCTGCTAAAGCAGGCCGCGAGGCGGTTGTGCTACCCTAGTCGTAGGGTCAAAAAGGCGTTCATACTTTTTTTGGTTTGTCACGACCGCCATCTTAGATATCAAAATGTATGTCATTTTCGTAATCAGCACCCCCGAAAACCTATTAAACGACACCCATGACGGTATTTTCCAAAAAATCCATGTCCGCCATCTTGGATTTCAAAATAGATGTCATTTTCGCAATCAGCACCCCAGAAAACCTATTAAACGACACCCATGTCGGCATGCCCAAAAATTTCATATCCGCCATCTTGGATTTTTGGTGGGGAGAATCGAGACGCTCCGGGCTTTGCCCTTCGGGTCACGATTCCCTCAACTAAAATCCAAGATGGCGGATATGAAATTTTCGGATTGCGGTCGGCCGGTAAGATGCTTGGTGACGCTTCGGGCTTCGCCCTACGCGGAGCTCGGCCTTCGGCCTCGCCCTATACGCAGCTCGGCTCGGCCTTCGGCCTCGCCTCGCTCGTTCGGCTCGGTCTACGACCTCGCCTCACCTTTAGAATCTAAATTTGAATGGCAACCATCTTGGATTGGGGGGGGGACGCTCCGGGCTTCGCCCTACGCGGAGCTCGGCCTTTGGCCTCACCTTATACGCAGCTCGCCTCGGCCTGCGGCCTCGCCTCGCGGCGCGTCGTGGTTCGGCTCGGCCTTCGGCCTCGCCTCACCACTCCTTGTATGGCGGCCATCTTGGAAAATGGCGGAATCGAAAAACTTACCAGATCTTCGGATTCAGTGACCCTAAAAACCCCCGGATACCGAGTTTGGTCCGAATCAGAGGAGATTCAAAAATCTCGTTTTTGTATGGCGGCCATCTTGTTTTTTTGAAAATCGAAAAAATTTTGTCATTGGTAGACTTCGACCAGGGTGCCGGTCGACTTTTGTTCGAGCATCACCGGTCCAAGTCCAACGGTTCGCCAAGGAAGGTGGGCCGCGACCTGATGAGGAGGAGAATCCGAAGATGTCGAGGTTTTCCCATACTCACCGGGAAATTGTGACCACACCCCTAATACATCATTTTCACCTCCCGACCCTCCTTCTGGGAGAACAATTATGTCAGTCAGTCAGTGAGTGAGTGGTAATGTAGCTTTATATAGTATAATAACTTGTATGGCGGCCATCTTTGATTGGGGGGGGGGGGCCGCTCCGGGCTTCGCCCTACGCGGAGTTCGGCCTTCGGCCTCAGCCTATACGCGGCTCGCCTCGGCCTTCGGCCTCGCCTCACCTTTAGAATCTAAACTTGTATGGCGGCCATCTTGGATTTGGGGGGGGGACGCTCCGGGCTACGCCCTGCGCGGAGCTCGGCCTTCGGCCTCGCCTTTTACGCAGCTCGCCTCGGCCTACGGCCTCGCCTCGCGGCGTGGCGTCGTGGTTCGGCTCGGCCTGCGGCCTCGCCTCACCACTCCTTGTATGGCGGCCATCTTGGAAAATGGTGGAATCGAAAAACTGACCCGATATTCGGAATCTTCGACCCCCAAACCCCCCAGATACCGATTTTCGTCCGGATCGGAGCAACTTCATTTCCGGCCGCCATCTTGGATCCGCCATCTTAAAAAAAAATTTTGACAGCCACCTGCCCCTCACCCCCTTGTAAAACATTTGTTCGAGCACACCCCACTTATGTCAAACGGTTCCGGAGATACAGCAATAATCATTTTGTATGGCGGCCATCTTGTTTTTGCGAAAATCGAAAAAATGACGTCACCGGTAGAATTCTACCAGGGTGTGGGTCGACCTAAGTTCCAGTGCCACCGCTCCATCTGCAACGGTTCGCCCGGGAAGGTGGGTCGCCACCTGATGAGAAGGTGGATCCGAGGATGTCGAGGTTTTCCCGTACCCTCCGCGCCACCCTCTCCACACCCTCCATACAAAGTTTTCACCTCCCGCCGTTCCATCTGGGAGAACAATTCTGTCACCCAGTGAGTCAGTCAGTGGTATTGTAGCTTTATATAATATAATAACTAGGTTTCGCGTGGTGCGCGACCTGCTAAAGCAGGTCGCGAGGCGGTTGTGCCTTTTTTTATAAATTTTAAAAAAGTTTTTAATTTTTTTTTGTTTTTCACGGCCGCCATCTTGGATTTAAAAATGTATGTTATTTTCTTAAACAGCACCACTGAATACCCAAAAAACGACACCCATGACGATATTTAGCAAAAAATTTATGTCCGCCATCTTGGATTTCAAAACGTATGTCATTTTCGGAATAAGCACCCCCAAAAACCTATTAAAGGACACCCATGACGCTATTTTCTAAAAAATCCATGTCCGCCATCTTGGATTTCAAAATGGATGTCATTTTCGAAATCAGCACCCCTGAAAACATATTAAACGACACCCATGTCGTTATGATGGCGGTCGGCTGGTAATATGCTTGGTGACGCTTCGGGCTTCGCCCTACGTGGAGCTCGGCCTTCGGCCTTGCCCTATACGCAGCTCGCCTCGGCCTACGGCCTCGGTTCGCGCGTTCGGCTCGGTCTTCGACCTCGCCTCACATTTAGAATCTAAACTTGCCGCCATCTAGAATTGGGGGGGGGGGACGCTCCGGGCTTCGCCCTACGCGGAGTTCGGCCTTCGGCCTCACCCTATACGCGGCTCGCCTCGGCCTTCGGCCTCGCCTCGCGCGTTCGGCTCGGTCTTCGACCTCGCCTCACCTTTAGAATCTAAACTTGTATGGCGGCTATCTTTGATTGGGGGGGGGACGCTCCGGGCTTCGCCCTACGCGGAGTTCGGCCTTCGGCCTCACCCTATACGCGACTCGCCTCGGCCTTCGGCCTCGTCTCGCGCGTTCGGCTCGGTCTTCGACCTCGCCTCACCTTTAGAATCTAAACTTGTATGGCGGCCATCTTGGATTTGGGGGGGGGACGCTCCGGGCTATGCCCTGCGCGGAGCTCAGCCTTTGGCCTCGCCTTTTACGCAGCTCGCCTCGGCCTACGGCCTCGCCTCGCGGAGTGGCGTCGTGGTTCGGCTCGGCCTGCGGCCTCGCTTCACCACTCCTTGTATGGCGGCCATCTTGGAAAATGGTGGAATCGAAAAACTGACCCGATATTCGGAATCTTCGTCCCCCAAACCCCCCAGATACCGATTTTTGTCCGGATCGGAGCAACTTCATTTCCGGCCGCCATCTTGGATCTGCTATCTTGAAAAAAAAATTTAACAGCCACCTGCCCCTCACCCCCTTGTAAAACATTTGTTCGAGAACACCCCACTTATATCAAACGGTTCCGGAGATACAGCAATAATCATTTTGTATGGCGGCCATCTTGTTTTTGCGAAAATCGAAAAAATGACGTCACCGGTAGAATTTGACCAGGGTGTGGGTCGACCTTTGTTCGAGCGCCACCGCTCCATCTGCAACGGTTCGCCCGGGAAGGTGGGTCGCCACCCGATGAGAAGGTGGATCCGAGGATCTCGAGGTTTTACCGTACCTTCCGCACCACCCTCTCCACACACCCCATACAAAGTTTTCACCTCCCGCCGCTCCATCTGGGAGAACAATTCTGTCACCCAGTCAGTGGTAGGGTCAAAAAGGCGTTTATTCTTTTTTTTGGTTTTTTTACGGCCACCATCTTGGATTTAAAAATCGATGTTATTTTTAGAATCAGTACCCCCGAAAACCTAAAAAACGACACTTATGACAGTTTTTTCCTAAAAATGCATGTCCGCCATCTTGGATTTGAAAATAAATGTCATTTTCGGGATCAGCATCCCCGAAAACCTATCAAACAACACCCATGACAGTTTTTCACAAAAAAAGCATGTCCGCCATCTTGGATTTCAAAATGGATGTCATTTTTGGAACCACCAACCCCGAAAACCTATTAAACGACACCCATGTCGGTATGCCCGAATCGTGACGCGAAGGGCGAAGCCCGGAGCGTCTCGATTCTCCCCACCAAAAATCCAAGATGGCGGATATGAAATTTTCAGATTGCGGTCGGCCGGTAAGATGCTTGGTGACGCTTCGGGCTTCGCCCTACGCGGAGCTCGGCCTTCGGCCTCGCCCTATACGCAGCTCGGCTCGGCCTTCGGCCTCGCCTCGCGCGGTCGGCTCGGTCTACGACCTCGCCTCACCTTTAGAATCTAAACTTGTATGGCGGCCATCTTTGATTGGGGGGGGGGCCGCTCCGGGCTTCGCCCTACGCGGAGTTCGGCCTTCGGCCTCACCCTATACGCGGCTCGCCTCGGCCTTCGGCCTCGCCTCGCGCGTTCGGCTCGGTCTTCGACCTCGCCTCACCTTTAGAATCTAAACTTGTATGGCGGCCATCTTGGATTTGGGGGGGACGCTCCGGGCTACGCCCTACGCGGAGCTCGGCCTTCGGCCTCGCCTTTTACGCAGCTCGCCTCGGCCTACGGCCTCGCTTCGCGGCGTGGCGTCGTGGTTCGGCTCGGCCTGCGGCCTCGCCTCACCACTCCTTGTATGGCGGCCATCTTGGAAAATGGTGGAATCGAAAAACTGACCCGATATTCGGAATCTTCGTCCCCCAAACCCCCCAGATACCGATTTTCGTCCGGATCGGAGCAACTTCATTTTCGGCTGCCATCTTGGATCCGCCATCTTGAAAAAAAAATTTAACAGCCATCTGCACCTATCCCCCCTGTAAAACATTTGTTCGAGCACACCCCACTTATGTCAAACGGTTCCGGAGATACAGCAATAATCATTTTGTATGGCGGCCATCTTGTTTTTGCGAAAATCTAAAAAATGACGTCACGGTTAGAATTCGACCAGGGTGTGGGTCGACCTTAGTTTGAGCGCCACCGCTCCATCTGCAACGGTTCGCCCGGGAAGGTGGGTCGCCATCTGATGAGAAGGTGGATCCGAGGATCTCGAGGTTTTCCCGTACCCTCCGCGTCACCCACTCCACACCTCCTATACAAAGTTTTCACCTCCCGCCGCTCCATCTGGGAGAACAATTCTGTCACCCAGTCAGTCAGTCAGTGGTATTGTAGCTTTATATAATATAACTAGGTTTCGCGTGGTGCGCGACCTGCTAAAGCAGGTCGCGAGGTGGTTGTGCCTTTTTTTATAAAATTTAAAAAGTTTTCAATTTTTTTTTGTTTTTCATGGCCGCCATCTTGGATTTAAAAATGGATGTTATTTTCTTAAACAGCACCCCTGAATACCCAAAAAACGACACCCATGACGATATTTAGCAAAAAATTTATGTCCGCCATCTTGGATTTCAAAACTAATGTCATTTTCGGAATTAGCACCCCCGAAAACCTATTAAAGGACACCCATGACGGTATTTTCCAAAAAATCCATGTCCGCCATCTTGGATTTCAAA
Organism: Aproaerema taeniolella; assembly: GCA_949987775.1. Classification (NCBI taxonomy): domain Eukaryota; kingdom Metazoa; phylum Arthropoda; class Insecta; order Lepidoptera; family Gelechiidae; genus Aproaerema; species Aproaerema taeniolella. Next base: position 34,145 of record CATLJT010000241.1, read on the forward strand.
ATGGATGTCATTTTCGAAATCAGCACCCCTGAAAACCTATTAAACGACACCCATGTCGGTATGATGGGGGTCGGCTGGTAATATGCTTGGTGACGCTTCGGGCTTCGCCCTACGCGGAGCTCGGCCTTCGGCCTCGCCCTATACGCAGCTCGCCTCGGCCTACGGCCTCGGCTCGCGCGTTCGGCTCGGTCTTAGACCTCGCCTTACCTTAAAAATCTAAACTTGTTTGGCGGCCATCTTTGATTGGGGGGGGGACGCTCCGGGCTTCGCCCTACGCGGAGTTCGGCCTTCGGCCTCACCCTGTACGCGGCTCGCCTCGGCCTTCGGCCTCGCCTCGCGCGTTCGGCTCGGTCTTCGACCTCGCCTCACCTTTAGAATCTAAACTTGTATGGCGGCCATCTTTGATTGGGGGGGGGGGCCGCTCCGGGCTTCGCCCTACGCGGAGTTCGGCCTTCGGCCTCACCCTATACGCGGCTCGCCTCGGCCTTCGGCCTCGCCTCGCGCGTTCGGCTCGGTCTTCGACCTCGCCTCACCTTTAGAATCTAAACTTGTATGGCGGCCATCTTGGATTTGGGGGGGGGGGACGCTCCGGGCTACGCCCTGCGCGGAGCTCGGCCTTCGGCCTCGCCTTTTACGCAGCTCGCCTCGGCTTACGGCCTCGCCTCGCGGCGTGGCGTCGTGGTTCGGCTCGGCCTGCGGCCTCGCCTCACCACTCCTTGTATGGCGGCCATCTTGGAAAATAATGGAATCGAAAAACTGACCCGATATTCGGAATCTTCGTCCCCCAAACCCCCCAGATACCGATTTTCGTCCGGATCGGAACAACTTCATTTCCAGCCGCCATCTTGGATCCGCCATCTTGAAAAAAAATTTTGACAGCCACCTGCCCCTCACCCCCCTGTAAAACATTTGTTCGAGCACACCCCACTTATGTCAAACGGTTCCGGAGATACAGCAATAATCATTTTGTATGGCGGCCATCTTGTTTTTGCGAAAATCGAAAAAATGACGTCACCGGTAGAATTCGACCAGGGTGTGGATCGACCTTTGTTCGAGCGCCACCGCTCCATCTGCAACGGTTCGCCCGGGAAGGTGGGTCGCCACCCGATGAGAAGGTGGATCCGAGGATCTCGAGGTTTTCCCGTACCCTCCACGTCACCCTCTCCACAATCACCATACAAAGTTTTCACCTCCCGCCGCTCCATCTGGGAGAACAATTCTGTCACCCAGTCAGTCAGTCAGTCAATCAGTCAGTGGTATTGTAGCTTTATATAATATAATAACTAGTTTTCGCGTGGTGCGCGACCTGCTAAAGCAGGCCGCGAGGCGGTTGTGTTACCCTATTTGTAGGGTCAAAAAGGCGTTTATACTTTTTTTGGTTTGTCACGACGACCATCTTGGATTTCAAAATGGATGTCAGTTTTGTAATCAGCATCCCTGAAAACCTATAAAACGACACCCATGACATAATTTTTTTAAACTGCATGTCCGCCATCTTGGATTTCAAAATAGATGTTGTTTTCGCAATCAGCACCCTAGAAAACGTATGAAACGACACCCATGACGGTTTTTTACAAAAAATGCATGTCCGCCATCTTGGAATTCAAAATGGATGTCATTTTCGGAATCAGCACCCCCGAAAACCTATTAAACGACACCCATGTCGGCATGCCCGAAAATTTCATATCCGCCATCTTAGATTTTTAGTGGGGAGAATCGAGACGCTCCGGGCTTCGCCCTTCGCGTCACGATTTCCCCAACTAAAATCCAAGATGGCGGATATGAAATTTTCGGATGGCGGTCGGCCGGTAAGATGCTTGGTGACGCTTCGGGCTTCGCCCTACGCGGAGCTCGGCCTTCGGCCTCGCCCTATACGCAGCTCGCCTCGGCCTTCGGCCTCGCCTCGCGCGTTCGGCTCGGTGTACGACCTCGCCTCACCTTTAGAATCTAAACTTAAATTGCGGCCATCTTGGATTGGGGGGGGGGGACGCTCCGGGCTTCGCCCTACGCGGAGCTCGGCCTTCAGCCTCGCCTTATACGCAGCTCGTCTCGGCCTGCGGCCTCGCCTCCCGGCACGTCGTGGTTCGGCTCGGCCTTCGGCCTCGCCTCACCACTCCTTGTATGGCGGCCATCTTGGAAAATGGCGAAATTACAAATTTTAAGTGATATTCAGATTCAGCGACCTTTAAAACACCCGGATATCGAATTTGGTCCGAATCAGAGGAGATACTAAAATCTCGTTTTTGTATGGCGGCCATCTTGTTTTTTTGAAAATCGAAAAAAAATTGTCACCGGTAGACTTTGATTAGGGTGTGGGTTGACTTTTGTTCGAGCACTACGGGTCCAACTCCAACGGTTTGCCCATGAAGGTGGGTCGCGACCTGATGAGGAGGAGAATCCGAAGATGTCGAGGTTTTCCCATACTCGACGGAAAATTCTGACCACACCCCGCATACATCATTTTCACCTCCCGACCCTCCTTCTGGGAGAACAATTATGTCAGTCAGTCAGTCAGTGAGTGAGTGGTAATGTAGCTTTATATAGTATAACTAGGTTTCGCGTGGTGCGCGACCTGCTAAAGCAGGCCGCGAGGCGGTTGTGCTTCCCTATTTGTAGGGTCAAAAAGGCGTTCATACTTTTTTTGGTTTGTCACGACCGCCACCTTGGATTTCAAAATGGATGTCAGTTTCGTAATCAGCATCCCCGAAGACCTATTAAACGACAACCATGACAGAATTTTTTTAAACTGCATGTCCGCCATCTTGGATTTCAAAATAGATGTCATTTTCGCAATATGCATCCCAGAAAACGTATTAAACGACACGCATGACGGTTTTTCACAAAAAATGCATGTCCGCCATCTTGAATTTCAAAATGGATATCAATTACGGAATCAGCACCCCCGAAAACCTATTAAACGACACCCATGTCGGCATGCCCGAAAATTTCATATCCGCCATCTTGGATTTTTGGTGGGGAGAATCGAGACGCTCCGGGCTTCGCCCTTCGCGTCACGATTCCCCCAACTAAAATCCAAGATGGCGGATATGACATTTTCGGATTGCGGTCGGCCGGTAAGATGCTTGGTGACGCTTCGGGCTTCGCCCTACGCGGAGCTCGGCCTTTGGCCTCGCTTTATACGCAGCTCGGCTTGGCCTTCGGCCTCGCCTCGCGCGGTCGGCTCGGTCTACGACCTCGCCTCACCTTTAGAATCTAAACTTAAAAGGCGGCCATCTTGGATTGGGGGGGGGACGCTCCGGGCTTCGCCCTACGCGGAGCTCGGCCTTCGGCCTCGCCTTATACGCAGCTCGCCTCGGCCTGCGGCCTCGTCTCGCGGCGCGTCGTGGTTCGGCTCGGCCTTCGGCCTCGCCTCACCACTCCTTGTATGGCGGCCATCTTGGAAAATGGCGGAATCGAAAAACTTACCAGATCTTCGGATTCAGTGACCCCTAAAACCTTCGGATACCGAATTTGGTCCGAATCAGAGGAGATACAAAAATCTCGTTTTAGAATGGCGGCCATTTTGTTTTTTTGAAAATCGAAAAAAATTTGTCACCTGTAGATTTCGACCAGGGTGTGGGTCGACCTTTGTTCGAGCATCACCGGTCCAAGTCTAACGGTTCGCCCGGGAAGGTGGGTCGCGACCTGATGAGGAGGAGAATCCGAAGATGTCGAGGTTTTCCCATACTCGAAGGAAAATTCTGACCACACCTCCCATACATCATTTTCACCTCCCGACCCTCCTTCTGGGAGAACAATTATGTCAATCAGTCAGTCAGTCAGTGGTAATGTAGCTTTATATAGTATAATATAATATAATATAAAAATTAAATTAAAAATTTAAAAAACCCCCCCAGCAAAAAAGTAAAGCGGACATTTAAAAAGTAAATAATAATACCTTTCGTTGAGCCATCAAATTCATTTCAGAAATATCTATATATATATTTTAATTATCGAAATCGATGGATGGCACGATAGGGTTTGCTCATTAAAATGGCGCTATAATGTCGCGTCGGGGTACCGCTTTAGTGAATCAGACCCTTCATTTGATTGACTATTCACTGATTCACTAAAGCGGTACCCCGACGCGACATTATAGCGCCATTTTAATGAGCAAACCCTATCGTGCCATCCATCGATTTCGATAATTAAAATATATATATAGGTATTTCTGAAATGAATTTGATGGCTCAACGAAAGGTATTATTATTTACTTTTTAAATGTCCGCTTTACTTTTTTGCGGGGGGGGTTTTTTAAATTTTTAATTTAATTTTTATTTCAAAATTTTTAACTTATTTTCAAAATAATTAAGAGTGTACTAGTGTGCTGGATATCCTGGCCGCAGCATCAGCTCACGGTGTTGCCACCATTGCATTGTATGCAGAATCAAATACTGATCAAAACGAGTCCAAACACGACATATCTGCTATTATTTTTTCAAGGATGTGCTAGTGTTCTGGATATCCTGGCCGCAGCATCAGCTCACCGTGTTGCCACCATTGCATTGTATGCAGAATCAAATACTGAACAAAACGAGTCCAAACACGACATATCTGCTATTATTTTTTTAAGAGTGTGCTAGTGTTCTGGATATCCTGTCTGCAGCATCAGACCAAGAGTTCCATAACCCTGCATAGTTATTAAGCATACATGAGTATTTCAAGTTTTAGGTCACATGTATGTTTGAAAGTAAAGTAAATACACATTAAGAGTCTAAGAACCCTACCGCAGCTAACAAAAGAGCTGATGACCTTGAAACGGCTGAACCGATTTTGATAAAACGTATCTAAGAACCATCGCCAAAAACCCTGCTTGTAAATAAAAAAAACCGCATCCAAATCGGTTCACCCGTTTGAGAGCTACGGTGCCACAGACAGACACACAGACACACAGACACACACACACACACACATAGCGGTCAAACTTATAACACCCCTCTTTTTGCGTCGGGGGTTAAAAAACAAGGTTTCGCGTGGTGCGCGACCCGCTAAAGCAGGCTGCGAGGCGGTTGTGCTACCCTAGTCGTAGGGTCAAAAAGTCGTTCATACTTATTTGGTTTGTCACGGCCACCATCTTGGATTTTAAAATCGATGTTATTTGAAGAATCAGTACCCTTGAAAACATAAAACACGACATCCATGACGGATTTTTCCAAAAAATGCATGTCTGCCATCTTGGATTTGAAAATAAATGTCATTTTCAGGATCAGCATCCCCGAAAACCTATCAAACGACACCCATGGCAGTTTTTCACAAAAATAGCATGTCCGCCATCTTGGATTTCAAAATGGATGTCATTTTCGGAATCAGCACCCCCGCACCACTGGTCCAAGTCCAACGGTTCGCCCGGGAAGGTGGTTCGCTACCTGATGAGGAGGAGAATCTGAAGATGTCGAGGTTTTCCCATACTCGACGAAAAATTCTTACCACACTTCTTATACATCATTTTCACCTCCCGGCCCTCCTTCTGGGAGAACAATTATGTCAATCAGTCAGTCAGTGAGTGAGTGAGTGGTATTGTAGCTTTATATATACACATCAACACGGTCTAGGGATATTACGTCATGCAGTATCGTTTATAGTCAGCTCCCCGACTCTAATTAGTGTATTTTATGTCGGCTGCCCGACAAGTTTATTTTAAGTCGGCTTCCCGACGCCCATGTTGAAGACCGCCTTCCGGCTCTTCAAGAGCTCGAGTCGTAACTCCAGTGTTTAGTGTGAGTTTTTCAGTAAACCAATACCGAAAGGCTGTTCACCGAAGCTACTACTGCCTGAGGTTACATTTCTTTATAGTTGGTGCCCCAACAGTTATTGTGTGTTTTTCAGTAAACCAATACCGAAAAGCTGTTCGCCGAAGCTACTAAAACTTTAAAACCAAAATGGTAACAGAAAAACAAAATGTGAAAAGCTGTTCACATTTTGTTTTTCTGTTACCATTTTGTTTTTAAACGGTTTTATTTAGCTCACCCCGTTTGTTTTATTCTTGGGTCAAATTTAGTAATTCAAATTTCACCCTCTTCCTGTCAACCGATTAATCTGAAATTATGTATACACTTTGGATTTTGGTGACAATACAATTATGTTTATTCAATATCATTATAAATTCAAGATGGCCGCCACTACAAAATGGTGGATAATTTATGTTTTATTAATCCCATCAATATGGGTATCAAATGAAAGGGCTCAACAAGCAAAATACAATATACTATAAAAAATTAAAATCCGAGATGGCGGCCGCTACAAAATGGCGGATAACGTAGGTTTTATCAATCCCATCAATATGAGTATCAAATGAAAGGGCTCAAAAAGCAGAATACAATTTACTATAAAAAATTGAAATACAAGATGGCCGCCGCTACCAAATGTATGTTTTTAATAAAAACTAAAAACTAGAAATAGGTAAAAAAACTTTTTAAGTTAAACGGTTTTATGTTAAACATACATTGCAATGTTTAAGATAAATGTACTAAAAACCAAAAAATAATAAAATAGATACAGTCGTGGGAATTATAAACATATGCATAGACTAGACTAAAATAAAACCGTGGGGCACATTAAGTCGATAATTTGTAGACAATTGACGTGCCCCACGGTTTTATTTTAGTCTAGTCTATGCATATGTTTATAATTCCCACGACTGTATCTATTTTATTATTTTTTGGTTTTTAGTACATTTATCTTAAACATTGCAATGTATGTTTAACATAAAACCGTTTAACTTAAAAAGTTTTTTTACCTATTACAAGACATCTGTTGGGAGCTTTAGTAGGCTATGGATAGGATACTTGGCCCAGACGTCCGAGAATTTTGTGTAAATTATCTGGACGATCTTGCGATTATGACAAAAGGCTCTTTGGATCTGCACTTGGAACATGTAGACAGAGTACTGAGTAAGTTGAATGAAGCTGGACTTACTTGCAACTTATCAAAGTGCGAATTTATATGTACAGAAGTAAAGATGTTGGGCTTTATAATTTCGACAAACGGGATAAGCGCAGACCCAGATAAATCAAAGCAATTAGGGAGTTTCCCTCCCCTAAGAAAACAAAGCAAATGAGAGCTTTCTTGTGTCTTTGTAATTTTTATAGACGCTTTATCCCTATTTATAGTACAATTACTATACCATTATGCGAACTCCTAAAGAAGGAAAAACGCTGGAAATGGAGTGAAAGAGAACAAAAAGCATTTGATGAGATTAAGGACGAGTTCCTTAACACGATTAAGTTCCATCATCCAGATTTTATAAAACCATTTTATTTGCAAACAGACAGTTCAGGCATTGGCTTGGCCGGCGTTCTTTACCAAAATGGTGATGACAACTCTATGAAAATATTGGGATTTCATAGCAAAGCTCTCAAAGGAGCGGAACTGAACTGGACAGTTACTGAACAAGAGTTTGTAGGTTGCTTGGCTCTAGGGTTGTTAGGGTTCTGAGTTAAATAAATGATAACCACTTACTTCAATTAGTAATCCTACATTTAATCCAAGAAGGCGAAGCGGAGAAACAGCACAGAAGGAACAGTCACAGTAATTATATAGTAGTAGCAATAAAGTACACAGGCACGGATCACCGCAAAGCGAAGAAGAACACAGAAAAGCAGAATATATAAGGTTAGAAAGTTAACAAAAGCGTGATTTATAGTATAAGCGGCAGAGCGCAAAGCGACGTGCGTCTACTGCAAAGGTAGCGACTTGACTGCGGACCGGTTTCGGTGCCGGGCCGTACCAGCCGCGGCCGGCCTGCGCTTACGCAAGACTGGTTCGCACACAATAGGTGACGTCAGCGGGAGCGCTTCCATTGCACCGAGTTTATGCGATCGACCGGCACGACACAGGTATGTTAAGTAAGGTAATATTACAATAATACACCTTTTGCAAACAAATAAAACTATAATTGCAGATAGTTACACTTTAGAAAACAATCACGTACAGGTTATTGACAAAATGATATGCTTTTTTAAAATGAATACAGCCTTAATAGTCTATCTTTTGGAAAATAATCCAACGCAAAACAACTGTCAAGTCGCCCGTCGCTCGAATCCATGCGCCATTGCGATCCCCGCGCCCCTTTCGGATAAAATGTGCACTATTGACTAATATTTTTAAATACGGCTAACAGTCGGCCGTCCTGTTAATCGGAATGTCTCTATTCCGTTCCGGCCATTCGAGCATCGTGTACTCTGTACAGTTGAGAATATTATATAAAAATATTACCATGAGGTCGTATGACCTCAGAATTATCGTTAAAAAGAAGAATAAAATAATCAATTATTTAGATATGCTCGACACGAATTTTAAATAAGTACCTATACATAATACAAAACTTTAATCTAAGTTTACCTACTTAGTATACAAGTTCGACATACGAGTTATCAAAATATAGTTGAATTAAACTGTTGCTTAATTTATCAATAAGTCCTAATTGAAGGTAGATTTGATCACTAGTGTCTGCAGATGTCAGCTTATCCCGTTGTAGCCTGCAAGCATAAACATAACGGATTACTTAGTATACTTATAGGTAGGTAGTAGATTATAATGAAGGTATGTATACATGAAATTTACTTAATTAGGATGATTTGAATTGAGGTATGTCTCATGAAAACCCTTTGAAATATAAACAATAATAAGGTAAATATTTTAAATACTCGTACATCATGATACTAAGGTAGATATTGTAATATGCTATGCATGAGTACGAATGAATTAAGCAGGTAGTTTTTTTTTTGTATAAAGTCGGAATGTCATTTATAATATAAGTATAGTATTTCGTATGATGAGTACCGCTTACGCTTCGGCATCCTTCACACTCGGTGTGAGTACCGCTTGCGCTTCGGCATCCTTCATCTTTACCGTATAGTTACAAAATATGACTCCATAGTACTTCGGCATCCTTCACAACAGTGAGTACCGCTTGTACCAGGATAACATATCTTTACCGTATTGCTAGTTACATAATATGACTCCATAGTACTTCGGCATCCTTCACAACAGTGAGTACCGCTTGTACCAGGATAACATCATATTTAGCACTCAGGTACCTACATGGCAGGGTATCCACGTTAGGCTTTGGCTTCAGCTGACTATCCATCTCACCAGGTTCCTGGCATCAGGGCCTGAAATTTATTCTTGGAGGGGGGACAGGTTGTTTAGGGTGCATATACAATATTTAATTAATACAGTTATTTGTTCTATAATTTATGTATTATTATTGTCATAATATGTCATATGAGTCACACATAACCGCGGGTAGGTAATTATTATTTTTACGTAGTAGATAAATAAGATATTAAGAGTAGTAAGTATATTAAATTAGTTTGTAAAAGTATTAGATATTTCTATATTTAGATATTTATTTTGTAAGTAGTGTATTACGTAAGTAGTAAACTCAGTAAATAGTATCATAAAGTAGTAAGTGTTTACATGGTGTTCTAGTTTTCTTTCAGTGAGTCGTTGTTGTCATCGGAGTCGTCATTTGTCGAATTGTCTGAGTCAGTATTATTAGGCATACTAAAAGTGATCCACTTTTTGAGTTGGTCGGCTGGGTAAGTACTTTTGTATTTTCGTTTACCATGCCCTTCAATACTTGAAATTTCATATCGATCGTTCTTAAGAACAGCAGTGATTCTAAGCGGTCCTCGAAACTTGGGACATAGCTTTCTACTCTTTCCGGTTGCGGGAAGATGGTGATTGGGTATCATAAATAAATCTCCAAGATTGAACATTTTAGTAGGTGCCTTTTTGCTGTCGTACCGAGATTTCATGAGCTTCTAGCTATGTTCAATATTTTTGCTCGCTATTTCCCTTACATCGTTTCTATGTTTCTCTATATCTAGGGATACGTTTTCGCCATGGTAAGCATTCTGATTTTCTCCGTCATCACGTAATGCATTAAGAATACTTCCTTCGTTAGGACCTGTAGTTCTTTTACCGAATATAATCTCAGACGGGGATACTCCAGTTGTCTTATTTTTAGTATTATTTAAGCTCCATTGTACGTTTCCAACATGAGTGTCCCACTCTCGTTCGTCAAGGCCTTGGTTAGAAGCTGCAAGTGACTCTAGAATGGTTTGATTGTACCGCTCTATTTGGCCATTGGCTCGCGGAGTGGCTACAGAGTTTAGAACATGCTTTACACCTATTGACTGCATGTAACGTTTAAACAGAGCAGATGTAAAGTTTGTCTACTGAAAAGTGTCCTGACTCATCATGTCCCATCTGGCATATACGCCATCTCGCACCATTAGGCACGACCCATTTGAGTTGGTCACCTTCTTTCCGATAAATCTTATCATTTTGTAAGACATAGTTATCCATTATATCTTTTATTTCTCTCTTATTAGTGTTGAGGATTGCTCTTACGAGACTAAGTCTAGGATCAGTCATTTGAACTGAGTGCAACCAATCAGACGTTCCGATATTAAACACCTCAAATTCTGCCCCATCTAGTAACTCGTTGTTTTCTGTTGACTTTACAGGATTACGACTGAGAGCATCGACATGCCTCATGTTGTCTCCAGGCCTATACTCGATGCTAAAATCATACTCCTGCAACAGAAGCCACCAGCGAGCTATTCGAGGGACTAGGTCTCTCTTTGTGAGCGTCGTCCTAAGTGCACTACAATCTGTAAACACTGTAAACCGCATCCCAATCAGATAAGACCGAAATTTTTTTAGCGACAATACAACGGCGAGAGTTTCCAACTCATATGAGTGTAAAAACTCTTCGTCTTTGCTTGTTTGTTTACTAAAATATGCCACTGGTCTCAGTGGTGAATCACTGTTTTGCTTCTGAAACAGTATTCCTCCAACGCCCATTTTGCTTGCATCACAGTGAACTTCTGTGATGTAAGACGGGTCATACAAAGCCAAAATTGGTCTTTCGATCAGTTTTATTTTAATAGTGTTGAAAGCTTATCCTGATCGTGTCCCCATGACCATGGTACGTTAGCTTTTGTCAGCATAGTTAATGGTTTAGCTATGGCTCCGAAGTTCGGGATAAATCTCCTGAAAAAACTTGCCAGACCCACAAATTGCCGTACTTGATGTTTATTTGTAGGTACTGGAAAAGATGCGACTGCATCGATTTTTTTGATACCATTATTCCCTCCTTCGAAACCTCATAACGTAAATAGTCTAAAGTTGTTTGAAAGAAGAAACATTTTTGGATGTTCAGTGTTAAGCCAGCGTTACGAAATGCATCTAGAATTCTCTTTAGCTTATCTAGCCCTTCATCTATTGTTGCCGCAGGTGACAGAACATCGCCCATGTACGGCATAGCGAGCCCATAATCTATCCTTACCGAGAGCTTTATTTATCATGTGCTGAAAAACAGCAGGAGCATTAACCAATCCAAATGGTATTTTCGTATATTCAAAATGCCCGTCTGGAGTTATAAAAGCTGTCAGGTGTCTAGAATCCTCTGCGACAGCAATTTGATGATAACCTGACTTTAAGTCTAGACTAGTAAAGTACTTTTTGCCATTTAGTCGGTCAAGTTGGTCATCTATCACTGGCATGGGGTAAGCGTCCTTAATAGTCTTCTTATTTAAAGCGCGGTAGTCCACGCATAAACGGTATTCACCGTTTTTCTTTTTCACCAGAACAATCGGACTTGCATTGAAAGAATTTGACTCCCTAACAATGCCAGAGTCTAAAAGTTCATTAACTAAGTCTCTGACCTTTAATCGTTCACTGTAAGAAAGTCGGTATGGTTTGTACGCTATTGGTGTGTGGTCTTGTAACTTAATATGCATCTCTGTTATTTATGTTGTACCTAACTCTTCTATCATGTCCATTGTCAGGGGTTTTCGGTCATGAGGTTCAGTAAAACTATGTGTAGAATCACAAGTAGATAAAGTATTCACCTCCATTATTGGAGCTTCCACGAAGTTGGGTGGACTGGGAATAATACGAGCCCGTGCAATAAGTTTGCCCTTTCGAAGGTGAATGTCACTTCCGGAGAAATTTATTATCGGAAGTGTCCCTTCACCACTTTCTACTTGGTAAATTCCTGGGATGGTAATAAGTTCTTCGCCGGCTTTGTAAGAAGTATTGCCCGGTATGTAAATAAATCTACTGTAATCTGTCGTACATCTAAATCTAACGCCACTCATATTCCAAATTGTTATATCATCTAAATTAAGTAGGTTGACTTTTTCAATTTCTGTGGAGTCGGAGTAAAGTGTCAAATTTGTTTTTGTTTTATAAACCACAACATCAGATCTCTCAGTGACATTATGCCCAACTAGAAGGTCTGTGTTTAAAATTTCATCAGGTACTACATATACGTTTATTTGTGCCTTGACGTAATCTACGATAATGTCTACAGTAGTTTTTCCCACAGGCTGCAATGTACCAAATCCGAATCCTTTTATAAAAGGCAAGTTATCGATACTTAATTCCAGTTTTAATCGGGTAGCCCTAGACTGTTTCATAATCGTGCACTGACTACCGAAATCTACAAAAGCACTCATATCGTGTCCGTTTACTTTAACCATTTTATTGTATACTAGCGACCCGCCCGGCTTCGCACGGGTGCAATTATTGATACTTACTGAATATACTAAAGAATGTCTTTTATACAACGTTCACTTTTGTCATGCGCCGCCGGAATATATTATACATATAAACCTTCCTCTTGAATCACTCTATCTATAAAAATAACGACATCAAAATCCGTTGTGTAGTTTTAAAAATCTAAGCATACATAGGCACAGACAGACAGAAAGTAGGAAGCGATAAATAAAAAAGAAATGCTTCATTGTTACATGTTTATAATAAAATAGTAAGCTGAACTGGTTTAACTAATAAATATACTACAAAATATCTGTATATACTACGTTCACCGCTTTTTTGTCATTAGACAAAACAAACAATTTTTCCTTAGACTCTTGAAAGAGCGACATATAATTGGTCATGTGAAAAATAATCAACGCTCAAATCGAAGCCTGCAACGTTGAAAGTTTGACCCTGCGATTTTTAATGGTCATTACAAAAGATATCTTTATCTGAAATTGTAGGCGTTTAAATTAGAACGGTAAATCCGATGGTATCAGAGGAATTCGGGGAATCAATACATCTTCTCCTGTACAACATCCAGTGAGTATTGTGCACTGTATTATAAAAGTTTTTAGAGATTTTATCAGCAAATGCGTGCCATTGTAAAGTGTAGGTGGATTCAGGTTTCTTAATAAAATAACAGGTCAACCTACTTTCAATATCAAATCTGTAGGAAAATGAACTGCTTCTTCCAAATCGAGAACAGTATCGACCGAGTTGTATATTTGCGACGGCGGGTCAATCCTTGAAAGAATCAAGTTGTTTACCTTATCTACTTGTTCGTTAGTTGGTGACAGAATCGCTCTTTCTTTAAACCAAGATATAGTCTTATAACTTATGTTATCAATGTCGGGATAGACATGGTTGACCAACTCTTGGATGTTGTCTATCAAAACACAAAGGTTTTCTAGGTTAATCCTTCCACCACTTTGTGTTAACTCTCCATTGCCAACCTGTTAACATTCTTTTAAATTAAATGCTGTTAAGAGCCATATTGACCTATATTAAATGCACAATGTATTTATAGTTCATTATTAATGATATACTTAAGGCACGTATATTGTTCAACGTTTTACAATGCAGTGGCCGAGGACATGAAACTAAAAGAAATGTTGTCAAAAACATACATCGTTATTACATCGTTATAAGTACATACTTACATCAAAAGTTCTCAAACTGAACACGATTTAACAATGTGCACTAAAACTTTACGATATTACACAAACATTAAGGATAATTCCTTAATCCATTTTTGTGTATTCATATTAATACATTTAATAACAAAAAGAATATTTTACCTATTAAACAAATAATTTCAAATGTCCGCCAAAATAAAATGGCGAGTAAAATCTTTTTCTAAAATTATGAGGCAAAGGCTAAGCAATTAAAATGTCAGTTACGCCTACATAACAGAAATGATTAAATAGTTCAAATTCGCTAAAAATAAGATTTGTTTTATGAAAAAAGTAAAATAATTAATTTGCTTTTATATTTTATTTCACTGAAAATCAAGATTACGTCAGAAATAATTATTTTGTTAGACAAAAAAACTCTTTGCTGTCATTCTATACTGCCAGTATGAAGCTTTGTGAAAAAGGTAATACGTAATATTCTCACTTGTCAAAAGTGTTACTGATTATCAAATCAGCTACTCTTTATTGCGTCATACATTTTTGGCAGTATTTTATTCACTTTTTACTTTTATGCATAATTTGATAAAAAAAATAACTTCACTGGATCACAGAATAGCCACCAAAGTAGAATTTTGGTATTTGATAAATGGGTTATTTGGTCATTAGTTCAATTTTTTTTTCGTGAGCGCAAAAAAAAGTGTTTTATACGACATCAAAAAAGTGTGTTTTACGACATCACATTAGAAACTTCTAAAATTATCAGTGTTTCTCTTCTATATTATGCATGTATTATACATATAAACCTTCCTCTTGAATCAATCTATTTATTAAAGAAAACCACATCAAAATCCGTTGCGTAGTTTTAAAGATCTAAGCATACATAGGGACAGACAGACAGACAGACAGCGGGGAGCGACTTTATTTTATACTATGTAGTGATATTTGTAGGTTCTTCCTGGCCAGTTATGTGTAGTATTTTATTATTTCCTTGTGTCGACTTATCTTCAATTGCGAGTTGCTTAGAATTCTGTCTATTATCTGTGCTATCAGGGTTTTGTCTACAGTATTCAGCAATATGACCCATACGACTGCACTTAGAGCATTTCCTTAGTTCTTTAGGACATTTCGGAACTGTATGCCCAATTTCGGAACAATTAAAGCATCTAATAATGCGAGGAGCCCTTGTGTTTTTCTGACCCTCAGTATTCTTTTCGTTTGACTGCTTGAAATTTTGAGGTGCCCCTTTTTTATATCCTTTGAATTTTTGAATGTAATACTGCGAAGGTATCTTAGTAATTTGTTAGGGTTTTTGAAACTAGCCCCTTGCGCATTAAGCCGAATATTGTAATATGGATAACACAGTCTACAGCATCCTTACCTTTAATGTTACAGTGGCTAACCAATTTCATTTTATTGTAAAAGTACTGTTCCAGTGTCTCATCACGCCTGCTTTTTCTATCCAACATTTCTGACAGCCTGTCAGCGTAGTTGCGGTCATCGGGAAAACTTAAAAGAAGTTTCCGCTGCCATTCCTTCCCGCTAAAATTCACAGAAGATAATGCCTCATACCATTGACGAGCTATCCCTGTGAGTTTTGGGAAAGCATGAAACACCGTCTGCTTGTCGCTCCACTTATATATGGTCGCTGTTTCATTCACCTTTTTCAACCACGATTTTGTAGAGTGAGTCTTCTGTCCCGGGTCAAAGTTCGGTAAAACGTCATGAGCTCCTACTAATGAATTACGTCCGTGATTGCTAATCGCATCGATGAATTTTCTCATCATAGAGTGTTCTCCTGCTTTATCATTTCTGCTGCGGCGGTGACTGTAATGACGACTACGACTGCGGCTATAACGGTGACCACGGTGATGTCTGTGACGTCTGTTACGGTTTCTATTTTGCCTAATCCTACTGCTAGAACGGCGTTCGCTTCTCGTAGAAGTTGATGAAAACGACGTACTCACACTATATGTATCGGACCGAGAGCTAGAGGAGCGTACAGAGCGTAATGCTCGTGAATCACTAGAACTACTCCGAGTAGGGCTACGAGATCTTTTTTTTTGTTTTTGTTACTGTACGAGATCTGCTCCTGCTCTTTCTATGAGTATCTCTGGGTCTAGACTTGGAGTAAAGCCTTCTATACTTCCTTGACATTCTACGTTCAGGCGAGCTATCTCTGTGCCTAGAGCGCCTAGATACTGTAGAAGCTGATTTGCGCCGATCTCCATTCAAAGGTGAAACATGGTCTTCGGCTTTTCTTTTCCGAAATGCCGACGTCAGCGGTGGAGTCCAACTCTTATCAGGAGGGTTCGACATAATTACTCTTCTACCCTATGTTATTTAGGTACGATCAGAACTTTCAAGGTAAATGATTCATAAAGGGTAGTAAATAAAACAGTGCAGTACATCAGTAAGTATGTTTATATATATATATATAAAGTGAGCAATATATTTAGTATATAAGGCAAGCAATATTTGTGTATAAGTTAAGTTCCGAAAATTACCACGTGACATCAGTAAGTAAACGAAACAGAAATCGTGTTGTAAAATAGAAACAAATCGGTTGCGTAAGTAGTTATTTACACCAAAACCATAAACATTTGATTTGTCATAGATAAATTTTAATTAAGTGAGATAAAATAGATAAATATAATATTAAAATGGTTGTAGGTAAGGAAAAGGGTAGGAAAAATAACATAGAATTAGAAATCAGGTAACCAGATCAATTACCTACATACATCTAAACTAGACTCGACTACAGGAGACTCGACGTGGCGGAAATCGCCGTCAGGCGCCTCGCCGTGCAAAGACTCGACTGCATGCGAGTCTACACTGGCGGAACAATTCAAATCTGGATATATCTCTAGTGAATATCTTAGGTAAGTACTCACGAATATTCACACTAGTGAATAGTGAGTCTTGCTTCAAACTTCTATTTATTTATTCATAAAATTGCAGGGAAATAATCTGTCTTTTCCTAAAGAATTGAAATTTTGTAAGTACAGTCAAGAACAGGTCACGCTTGGCATTACCAGTATAAGCTGAGCTCTAATTTGTACTGCGCGCCATACAATACGGGGCGGGTCCAAAGTCCAGTGTCAATCTTGACGTGCTCTTGAGTGTACAAATAGTTATAGTCACTTAGATATGACATTAGTGAAGCTAGCTATTTATTTTCTACGTAGGTACTTAGTTCAGTTCGGCGAGAAATACGTGACTTTCGAGGATATGATATACCTGTCTTCAAATAATCAATCCGTATGTGTAGGTAGGTACTAGGTACTTTCTCAGTAACTTTAAAATCGGATCAGAAATAGAAAATTTGTGTTTAAATGCTAGTAAGTATTAGGTACTTGTTCTAAATAATTAAACATTTTAAGAGTAACGTTGTTCGACATAAATAAAGGTTAAGTAGGTAAGTACCTACATCGTCAGTCAAAAAAAAAAACGCCCACGCATACAACGGGGTTCGTGTTGGACTTTGTACCTAAGTGAGACCTATGTAAACCACGATTGTGACAATAAATAAACTTTGAGCTTACATGGACTTACTACAGTACCTCTTTATAAAAACCTTTGGATATTTATACTTACTATGCTCATTAAAAAAACAAGTAATATACAGTAATAGGTAGATAACATTATCTTAAGTAGGCTAGTGTTAGTATTATTTACTAAATAGTTCAATACATACCTTCGATGAGCCGTGTTTACGTACCACTTCTGAAGTATTACAATAATACACCTTTTGCAAACAAATAAAACTATAATTGCAGATAGTTACACTTTAGAAAACAATCACGTGCAGGTTATTAACAAAATGATATGCTTTTTTAAAATAAATACAGCCTTAATAGTCTATCTTTTGGAAAATAATCCAACGCAAAACAACTGTCAAGTCGCCCGTCGCTCGAATCCATGCGCCATTGCGATCCCCGCGCCCCTTTCGGATAAAATGTGCACTATTGACTAATATTTTTAAATACGGCTAACAGTAAGTAATACGGTAAGTGTTTGTTGTTTTATTATTTGCATGTTGTGTGTGTGAGATGTATGATTGTGTATGTGTGTGTGTTTAAATATTTTAAATATTTATATTTATGTATTAATTAGTGTTTTCCTAGCAGGTTAGGTAGGGAAGACCCTACACCACTCCCCCCAGAGCCCTAACTAGGGCGATAAAAATCTGGAAAATGGACTAGTCGACCTGAACGAGTTCTTTGTTGAATAGGACTATCATTTTCTGGGGGATTTACTAATTGGTCTTTGTTTGAATCGCCACCGGTGAAAATAAAAGCTGGTTTTAGCCTATCAATGGTGACTGTCACTTCCTTGCCTTTGACAAGGAGTTTAAATGTTTTGTCACCTCTGTGTACAACTGGGTAAGGCCCAGTATATGCTGGTTGAAGCGAACTACGTAAGGCGTCTTCACGAAGAAATACGTGATCTGCAGTTTTTAATTCTTTAAAAATGAATATTTTGTCATTTCGGTGACAAGACGCAGGAACTGGCCTTAACTTCTCAGCGTATGAACGCAGACGTGTAAGAAATTCGGTTACGTCTGTAGAGCATTCCGAAGCATTGACAAAAAATTCCCCAGGCAGTCTCAGGGGTTCTCCATATGTGAGCTCTGCTGGAGAAGCTTGAAGATCTTCCTTGAACGAACTCCTTATGCCGAGTAATATTAAAGGTAAATATTCTGTCCAGTTATTGGCGTGACACATAATGGATGCTTTGAGCTGCCTGTGAAATCTTTCGACAAGACCGTTGCACTGCGGATGGTATGCTGTGGTCTTCTTGTGTTCAAACCCAGCAAGTTTGGCTGAGTGTGAGAAAAGTGCTGACTCGAACTGTCGTCCGCGGTCAGTTACAATTTCCTCTGGGCAGCCGAAACGAGATATCCACCCACTAAGAAACGCCTTAGCCACGCATTCTGCAGTTATGTCCACGATTTGGATGACCTCAGGCCACCTTGTGAACCGATCCACTGCAGTTAAACAGTACCTAAAGCCCTAAGATGAAGGCATCGGTCCTACAAGGTTGATGTGCACTTTCTTAAAGCGAGCTCGTGGTAAGTCGAAAGTGCCTGTAGGTGCATGCACATGTCGAATGACCTTCGAGCGCTGACAAGGCAAGCAAGCTTTAGCCCATTCCCTGCAGTCCTTCCTGACTCCAGGCCAAACGAAACGTTGTGCAACAAGTTTTGCACTAGCGTTTGGGCCTGGATGACTGAGAGAGTGAAGGCTGGCAAAGACATCCTTTCTTAGAGGACTGGGGATGTAAGGCCTAGAAGATGGTTTACTTACATCGCAGTACAAATTGATGCAACTCCCAGGTAATGCCCGCTGCTCTAAGCGCAATGAATTGTCCCCATCTATGAGTTGAGAAAGTTCGGGATCATAAGTCTGAGATTCAGCAATTGCTTGGAGGCTTACAGGTGCCTGAAGCTCTTCGATTCGAGACAATGCATCGGCAACAATATTGTCTTTCCCCGATATGTGACGTATATCGGTTGTTAATTGCGCTATGAAATCAAGATGCCTGTACTGTCTGGGTGAGCAGCTGGAGTGTCGCTCTTTAAAGGCAAAGCTGATAGGCTTATGGTCTGTAAAGACAATGAAGTACCTTGCCTCCAACATATGTCTGAAATACTTGATCACTTCGTATATCGCAAGCAGTTCGCGGTCATAGGGCGAGTATTTCTGCTGCGACGGACTCAGCTTCCGCGAAAAGAACGCTAAGGGTTCCCAAACATTTGATTTGAGCTGTTGAACCACAGCACCTATAGCTGTGTCAGAAGCATCGGTGACTAAGGCGAGTTTTGCGTCACAATCTGGTTGTGCTAATAGTGCAGCACTAGAAAGGCTATCTTTACACGCCTCAAAAGCTCTCAAAGAGTCGCCAGTCAGATTGACTAGGCTTGACCCCTTGACTGAACCTGCCAAAAGTGTGTTCAGCGGCGCTTGGATTTGGGCAGCATTTGGCAGAAAACGCCTGTAAAAATTTATCATGCCTAAAAACCTTCTAGGCTGCCGTACATCTTTTGGCACCGGAAACTTCTTGATGGCTTGCACCTTTGTTTCTAACGGCTTAGTACCATTAGCTGAAATGGTGTAACCCAGGAATGTCACTTCTGATGCACCGAAAACTGACTTAGCCGTATTGATGACTATGCCATACTGCTTCATCCTATCAAAAATAGTATGCAAGTGTTGCTTGTGTTCCTCTTCAGACCTGGAAAAGATCAAAAAATCGTCCAAATAGCAGTAACAGTAATCGAGTCCCCGAGTGACCTCATCAACGAACCTTTGAAATGTTTGACCTGTATTTCTTAGTCCGAAGGTCATGAAGGGGAACTCGAAGAGGCCAAATGGAGTTGTTATTGCCGTCTTCGGTATATCGTCAGGGTTGACCGGGATTTGGTTGAACGCCTTAACAAGGTCTATGGTGGAAAATACCTTACTACCTGCTAAAATTTGAGCAAAGTCGTGAAAATGGCGGATTGGGTACTTCAGCGATTTTAATTTAAAATAGAGATCGCCAAAACACACAAAAAATAAAGAAGACGAGATTTTTTAAATAAGAATGAAAGGATTTAATTAAACAAAAAAATTACAAAAAATTCGACGTAGACCCAGAAAAATATTGAATAAAGAAATTGAACATTTAAATTAAATTTTAAGGTGTTACATACAGGATAACCTTACACGTAAAACAATTTTCAACGTATGGTTATTTTGTTTGGAAATGAAGTGTAGGTTAACTTTGAACTGTTACAATTCCATACATAAATTTAACACCTACATAAATTTAAACACATGGCCAAAACAATAAATTATTATCTGCTGCAAATAGGTAAAATATATTCAGCGCCGAATAAATACCCTACCTACTTGATCGATAAAACTAAAACTGTTACAATAGGCACATTTTGACAAAAATAAATTATGAGTATTTAAAGGAAAGGATAAAAAACTTAGCTACTGGTGTTCCAGAGGCCGCTGGTCGAACCGCTGTGGAATGGTGGCAGGATCTGGTGGATTAGGCTGCCAAACACGTCTGACAGAATTCCCAGCGGTAGATTGTTGTCCAAACTTTTAATGTCGTATATTAAATACACTGAAACTACAAAAATTCCAAATTGGACTAGGATACCTAAAAGGTCACGAAACCCGAAAGAGCCCAAAGAAAGTTAAATTGAAATATATGAGTATTTATTAGAATAGTATGGATGTCTAGCTAGTGTAACCTATACAAGAAGGATATTCTCCTCTTGCAGGTCGTGAAGTAATCCCCCCAGGTCAAATGATAACCAGATTTGATTTAAACCATAAGACCCAGGATTCTCGTAACTATTGCAAAAACAGCCTGATAGAGTATTTGTCTGAGCGTGAAGAAGATGTTGTACAAGTGTACTGTATAGCGTAGGTAGGGTAGAGTAGGCGTGTGAGAACAAAAAAAAGAAAAGTGAAAAACTTACATTTTGATAGAAAAATAATAATTTTTCAACTTCCTTTACAAGGTTAGGACTTCTTTAAAATAGTTATAATGTCTTATAAAATACTTCACATAATAGCTTTACACTAGTCTTCTATGCACAATAAAAAATCATCATATCACCACATAATTTTTTGTCGAATCTCTGACAATTTCAATTCCAAACAAAATCCAAAAATCAAACAAATTCTAAAATTTTGAAATATATTGAATTAAAAAGAAAACTAGACCGGAAAGAATAGGAGAACATAAAAAAGATCGCAAGCAGAAATGCTGCAGTACCTGTCCGGTATTGTCCTGGCGTTGAGCATTCGGTAGTCTCCGCAGGGGCGCCATTCATTCTCCTTCTTCGGTGCTAAGTGGAGAGGGGACGCCCAGGGACTCTCCGAAGGTCTGGCTGTTCCATTGGCTAACATTGCTTCGAACTCACGCTTGGCGATTTTAAGTTTTTCTGGAGCTAGACGTTGAGGAGTACAAAATACTAGGGGGCCAGGTGTGGTTCGTATAAAGTGTATAGTGTTGTGTGTAATTACCTTATGTGTACCAGCCGGTCGCGTGATCTCTGGGTACTCATTTAATATTTTATGGTAAACTGAGTTACCAGTTGTGATTTTAACAGATTGAATATTGTCTGAAGGACGATTAACAGTTGATTTTACATTGAGAGTTGTAGTCTTATCTATTAAACATTGATTACGACAGTCAACAATAAGATTATAAAAAGACAAAAAATCTCAGCCTATTATTGGTTTCGTAACGTTAGCTACTACGAAACGCCATGGAAACTGCCGCCGCAGTCCCAAGTCCAGTATGAAGTGCTTGTAGCCGTAAGTTTCGATGGTGCTCCCGTTGGCTGCACGTAGGTCATAATCTGTTTTGGAGCGGCTCTCTCGAAGCAGATTCCGTGGGTTGACGCATAGATCGCTCCCAGTATCTACAAGAAATTGTGTCTTGGAAGTCCTATCTATAACGAAGAGGCGACCAGCGGTGGCAAAGCAGTGGTTGTTTTCCTGGTTGTAGTCGCAAGGGCGCACGCATTTCTTTGCCTGGTCTCCAAACTTGTGGTGATACCAACAATAGGGATGTTGACTACATTTTTTTTATTGTTTATTTTAAAAAGGACCTGAATCCCAAATCCAAAACCAAAATAATTTTTGAAAATTATTGAGAAATAAAAAAGTTACAAGCTATTAAATTTTAATAGAGGGGGAAACTGTCAAACAACGAAAAAGAGATGCACTGACAGACATGTGACGTCACCGCCATTTGTTTGCGTAGGTAAAAACGAGATAGCTAGCTCTCCCCACAAAACGAGATAGCTAGTCCTTACGATAATATAAATGCTAATAACTTGTTCATTTATAAACCAATTTTAATGCTGTTTTCGGATATTGATATATTTCTAGCATTATTTTTTGTTTCACATGCAATAATTCATAAAATCAAACACCGTCAACATCCCTATTGGGAAATCTCTTGTAGTTGGATCTAGATCTGGACCTGGTACGCTAAGTTGATCCGCCTCTGGTTCTCTGATCCGAACGTGATTGCCGGTTTATCTGTGTAGTGAGGTTCTTCAATTGTTGTCTAAGCTCCGAAATCTCCTTCAGGACGTCAGTACTACTATCTGCTATGCCAGCTGATGCAGCTGATTGAGGAGTTGATGGTGCCTATCAGAAACTCGGTCTGCCAAATCCGATAAGACATCAAGGTCGGCGCTGGGTTGACCTGCAAGTACTGTCTGGATGTTTGCAGGGAGACGGCTTATCCATATAGATCGTAGAAAATCATCTAGGATCTTGGGTCTGGCTAGGCTTTGTAGGTGTCTCAGAAACTGAGAAGGCTTACGGTCTCCTAGCTCTTCATGGGTAAACAACTGACGTACCTACGTACCTTCTTCTCTCTGGATGCTGACAAACGCTTAATCAACTCTCCTTTAAGCTTCTCGTATTTTCCTGATGCCGGTGGATTAATAATGATATCTTTCACTTTTTTTGAAAACTGATGATCTAGCTGTCCAATCACATAATTAAATTTGGTGTTGTCGGTGGTGATTCCCGATAATAAAAATTGACCTTCTACTTGGGCAAACCATATTTCAGGCTCTTCTGGCCAAAATGGCGGGACTCGCATTCCAACTTTAAAAATTTGTGACGTGTCGTGCAGGCCTTTGGAACCGCTCTCTGATTCCGCCATTCTAGATGTTTCTCTCTATTTATGTAGTGTAATGCGGGGTCACCAGTTGTAGGTTGCTTGGCTCTAGGGTTGTTAGGGTTCTGAGTTAAATAAATGACAACCACTTACTTCAATTAGCAATCCTACATTTAATCCAAGAAGGCGAAGCGGAGAAACAGCACAGAAGGAACAGTCACAGTAATTATATAGTAGTAGCAATAAAGTACAAAGGCACGGATCACCACGAAGCAAAGAAGAACACAGGAAAGCAGAATATATAAGGTTAGAAAGTTAACAAAAGCGTGATTTAAAGTATAAGCGGCAGAGCGCAAAGCGACGTGCGTCTAGTGCAAAGGTAGCGACTTGACTGCGGACCGGTTTCGGTGCCGGGCCGTACCAGCCGCGGCCAGCCTGCGATTACGCAAGACTGGTTCGCACACAATAGGTGACGTCAGCGGGAGCGCTTCCATTGCACCGAGTTTATGCGATCGACCGGCACGACACAGGTAAGTTAAGTAAGGTAAGTAATACGGTAAGTGTTTGTTGTTTTATTATTTGCATGTTGTGTGTGTGAAATGTATGATTGTGCATGAGTGTTTATGTGTGTGTGTGTGTGTTTAAATATTCATATTTATGTATTAATTGGTGTTTTCCTAGCAGGTTAGGTAGGGAAGATCCTACAAGTTCTATGCAGTTATAGCTTGTCTAAAGAAGTTTGAAACTTACCTGAGAGGAAGTAAGCTATACATATTAACTGATCATAAAGCATTACAGTTTGTAAATAATTGAAGATTATATAATAGCAAGATAACGAGGTGGATAATCTATTTGGAGCAATTTGATTATGAGGTGCAACATATCAATGGAAAAGACAATATAGTACCAGATGTACTATCAAGGTATCCACCCAATAGTGACATTGTACAAGAAACAAAAATTTATTGCCCAGATATTCTGTACATAGAAAAGCATTGTAATAAGCAATTGAATGCAAATTTAAGGAAAATTGAAATGTTACAAGAACAAGACGAAGACATAAAGTCAATAAGAAAGGAGCTGGTGTTGATTGCACTTTTGAACTAACTTTGAACTATCTAAATGAAACACAATACTGCACTTGTAGACTGTAATAATAAGCAAACAAAATTGATTTCCTATAAAGAAACGCGGTAACACTTCGATACCGCGTTGTAGAAACCCGATAGCGACATCTAGCGGACTAAACTTAAAGCTTCTTTAACAAACCAAAGGCATTTATTGACAAACTAAATGGCTTTAAATAAACAATAAGTACTTACAATCTTACAAATATACAAACAATATCTAAAATTGAACTAAAACATAATATTTTTAAATTACTATCTATAGGTAACAATCATAGCTTAGATGTAGGTATTTTAATTACACCTGTACTTGTACGCAACGTGAGCACTCGGGTTGTACCGTCTTTACCTATTCTATTATAACCCGCTCTAAAAGCCAGCGACTTGGAGGCATGTTGTCGTCTTTAATCAAAACTATGTCCCCAATTTTAGGTCCTGGTCGTTGCGATGTCTATTTGTGTCGTTGCATAAGCGTCAAAAGGCATTATAAGACCATCGTCTCCAAAAACTTTCTTGTTACATTTTTGTCCTTTTTTTTGTACTCTCGTTCTGAATTTCATTTCTCCGTACTCTGTGTTTTACTTGTCCTCACAATCCTTTTGTGTTATATAGGTTCTTTGTTGTTATTCATTATTTCATTTTTATTTTTCAATAGTTCTTGATTGTTGGTATTCCATTTTTGCAGTGATTTCCTTTCTTGTCTAATAATTTTGTCATTTTCTGATTTCTTTTTACTTGACGCATGTGGTCTTGCGTTTCATATTCTTTTATAACTCCGGAGTACTTTTTTTTCAGCTCCTTGTCTCTTTTAAATCCTTTTTTCAGAGCTTTGAAACGTGCTACAGCAATTTCATGAGAGCTCCCGTATTTATACAGAGAATCCTCATTTTTAAATGGAAATTTAACATAGTACCGTCCATCTATTCTTTTGGTGGAGCTCTTACACAGTTCTTCACATTGCTGTTCCTTTTTAGTGTGTATGTTGGTCAGTATCGGTACATTCTTTTCTGTTTCCCAAAACTTCTTTATGAATTCATCATTTTTAACTTGTGCATGCATCACGCTTATTTTTGTAGAAGCGTTTCTGATATTTACATTTTCTGGATGAAGTACGCCCATAATAATCCAGCCAAGATGAGAATTTTGAGCAACTAAAGATCCACTTGAACTTCTCTTAATACCTTCAGTAATGATACTAATGTATACCTCGGCCCCTAATAAAATATTAATTTTATTGGATAAATTGAACTGTGGATCAGCTAAAGGTAGGCTAATAAAATCTGAACAGAGGCTTGATTGCACAGTTTGCTCCGGTAGGTAAGAAGTAATATTTTTCAAGACGTAAGCTTGGAGCTTTAATTTAAACTGACAATCTATTCTTGGTTGAATAGAAAGTGTAACCATATGCGTAGTGTAGAATGGTTTATTTTGTCCAAGCCCAGATATAGCTCCATGTACTGGTATCTTTGTAAGTCCTAACAATTGAACCATGTCTTCTGTAATAAAACAGGCTTTCGAGCCTTGATCAATTAATGTTCGAACTACATGGGATTGGCCAGTTTTCGACACAACATTTACTAATGCAGTTGGTAACAACACTTGCTTATGTTTGGTTAAATCGCCTGATGAAAAACAAGCGACAACTGTAGAAGGGCTAGCCGCAGAACTATAAGAAGTCTCTGTCATTAAATTTGTTTGAAATTGTGCGCTGTACTCCCTGTTGATGTGAAGTAATGTATGATGACGTTTTCTGCAAATTTTACAACAAGTAGGATTGGTGCACTCAAATACGGTGTGATTGCCGCCTAAACAATTGAAGCACATTTTATGTGTTTTCACAAATTCAAGTTTATCTTCTTGTGTCATAGCTTGAAACTTTTTACAGAAGGACATTTTGTGAGGTTCTGTACAACACTCACAATTTAATTTTGGCGAAGTGGTTCCCAAAAAGGAGGAAACCGTCTTATTAGTTTGTTCGTACATTATTTTTGGTTCCAAGCACTCTAAGGCGCGAAAACGATTTTCGATGAACTTTTTGAACTGCTCTATTGTAGTCAATTTATTAGAGTCAGTATCAGTGACATGTAGCTCCCACTGCTTTCGGGTTTCCGGGTCTAATTTGAAAGCTACAATGTGTATGATGATAACATCCCAGGTGGTCACGTCGATGTTTAAATTGGCTAAAGCATTTAGACAATCTGATGTGGTGTCCAACAATTCTTTAAGTGATGCTGATGATTCGACAGTCAATCGTTTTTGGGCGAAAAGTCTTTTTAAAATGCAGTTACATAAGTAGCGTTTATTATTGTAACGTTTTTCTAGTAACTCCCAACACTGAGTGTAGTTTGTGTCAGTGATTGGTGTGTGACGAATGAGTTGTTCTGCCTCACCAGATAAATGACCTTTTAGATAATGCAGTTTTTGCACGTTATCTAAAGAATTGTTTTTATGTACTAACGATAGAAATAAGTCATGAAATGTTGTCCATTCTGAATACTTTCCAGAAAATGTCGGAATTGTTATTTTAGGTAACTTCACTAAAGAGTTGTTAGACGGACCAGGCTTTTGACAATTCTCAGAGCCCTGAACTTTAGTTACAATCATGCTCATTGAAGTTTTTAAAGCAGTCTTATAATTCATAAAGGCATCTTCTGTCTTTTCATATATTTCATCAATAACATATTCAGATTTATTTATCACAGATGATGAGTGAAGCTCATGAATTTTTGAATTATTTTGCCTAAACAACATCCAGTCATTTTCCAAATTTTCAGTTCTAGTTTCAATGTACTGCTTGGTTATTTTTTGCTTAGGACTTTTTTCGAAATTGATAAAAGCTCTTAGTATCGAGTTTCGAAGATCTTTTTGAACATTTATAAGACCCTCCATTTTATTTTATTTTTGAAATTTATCAAACAAATCTGAACATAATCACAAAATACAGTTGCTCTTACAAATATAGGAATTAAAACAATATTTTAAAAGTCCAAAAAAAAACCACATCAAAATATCACTTTTAAAACTTGCTGTGAATTCCACTTAAGTTTATAACACCCCTTTTTTTGTAAGGGGGTTAAAAAGTCATGTCCAAAGAACACGAAGTAAACTTCCATACACGAAGTTAACAACTTTCAAAGTTTTAAATTTAAATTGTACTCACGTTTTATTTTTCAATTAAATTGTACTCACTGTTTGCAAGACACTTCGTCTTAGATACCTGGTTAGGTTGTCCCTGTACTTATACTCATCGGTACGTTGCCGCCTGCACTTAATGGACGGCAAACGCATCGACTGTCCTCTGTCCTGGATGGAGACTCCCTTGGCCTGGTCAGTCTACAGCCTGAAGGCTTCCAAAGACCTCAGACTTCACGTGGTCTCTTATTTCTCCCCGTAATGCGGACTGCAAGTCCACTGAAAAAACGCAGTTGACGAGACTGCAACTTCGTCGAAGAATAATCCGGCTCGAAGGACCAAATGTTGACTGCACTTTTGAACTAACTTTAAACTATCTAAATGAAACACAATACTGCACTTGTAGACTGTAATAATAAGCAAACAAATTTGATTTCCTATAAAGAAACGCGGTAACACTTCGATACCGCGTTGTAGAAACCCGATAGCGACATCTAGCGGACTAAACTTAAAGCTTCTTTAACAGCTGGAAAACCAACAGACTTGGTCGAATGAAAAAAGAGCATTTTTGGAGCGGTGCTCTATAAAGGATAATATATTATATTTTAAACCTGACAACGATAACGATAAGGAAGTAGTATATATGCCAAAATGTATTACACAGGATTTGATAAAACAAGCTCACCTGGAGATGGGACACCAGGGTGCTTATAAGATTGTAAAATATGTAAAATTGAGATGCTTTTGGAAAGGTATGGGAAAGGAGATCTTACAGGAGTTAAGAACTTGCCATATTTGTCAACTTTCCAAAAGTAATAATATCAAACATGTAGGACCGATGGAGCCGGTCCTACGAGAAGATGTCGGTGACTTAGTCATAGCGGACATATATGGACCTTTGCCTGCTGGGGTTTTTGGCTATACCCATATACTAGTCATACAAGACACATTCAGTAAGTTCGTAAAATTGTATCCATTAAAAAGGGCAACCGTTAGTGCGGTTGTAGCGAAACTGAGTAATTTCGTACAGATAATCAAGCCCAAGACGATTATGACCGATAATGGAAAACAATTCATAAGTAAAGTATAGAAAAAGTTTTGTGGAGATAACAAAATTAAGGTACTATACACAACAGTAAGGAACCCGAGACCTAACTCCACAAAAGGAGTGAACAAGGAGATGGGTAGAATGTTCAGGACTTATTGTAATGGTAATCATAAGAGCTGGGCCACATTGTTGCCAGAAGTGGAAAATTTTTATAATAATACATATCATGACAGTACTGGACTTACTCCAAATGAGATACTGCATGGAGAATCAAATAGGATGTCGTTTGATCGATATCTTTTCTTAAAAAAAGGACGCTTGGATGTAAATGTTATTAGAGAAAAGGTCAGAGAGAACCTTAAGAAAGCAAGTGAGGATAGAACTCATAAGTACAATAAGTACCATAGGTTGATCCAATATAAGATTGGAGATTATGTTAAATTTAAGAGTTGTAATATGTCGAGTGCTGAGAAAAAGAGCATAAGCAAATTCGATTTATTGTATGAAGGCCCATATACTGTCGCAGAAGTGCCAAGACCCAATGTATACACTCTGGTGGACTCTGAGACTAATGTAGTCCGGGGTAATTTTAATACAATAAATATATCAAGGTACTATAAATAAAGATAAGGAGTTGTGGCGAAATAAGGAAGGTGATACCAATTATGTACTCTTAAGAGTAATACATAAATTGGCTTTGTGGCGAAAAGCAATTTTGAAGATTAAGATTAAAACAAAGACTTGGCTTTGTGGTGAAATAATAATTATAAGAATAATTGGTAATTAATTATGAAATGATTATGTTGGGGTTTTTGGTGGATTGGGAGTGGCCCAATCTATTCTACTCTTAGTCTTCTCAACATAATAATAAGATTGCCAGAAGTTGAGAAGTCAAGCATTACAGTGAGTTTAAGAAAATTGTGTTGAGAGGATGGGGTAGGATAGATTGGTGGGGTATAGGATGGCCACTCTTCGGGGAGGGTATTTTTTTTTAAAGAAAAATTAAAGATATGAAATATTGGAAAAGTTATGAAAACAAAGGTGGTTGTTTTATTGGTAATATGGTGTTGAAAAAAGGTAAAAACAAAGGTGGTTATTTTGGTAAGGTAAAAGGATATGGAGGTTTAGATGTGGTGGTACTGCATTATGCAGGGGAATTAAATATGAGTTATTAACTTATATTTAATTCAAATATATTTGTGATACAATGTCGACCTACTTGGTGATATATGCAATGTCCAAGTGGTATTGTATTATATCGTGAAGCCGGGTTAATAGGTCGTTTAAATCTGTTATATTGGGTTGAAAACAGGGTAATTTCTATTACTCTACATCTGATATAGCGGAATTTAGCATTACTAAGTGTTGGAACTTAGTCAACTGTTATAATCATTTTAGAGTATTCTCTCTAAGTCCGAGCTGAGTGACGATGTTATGAAAATGAACTGAAAATCGCATGAAGATAAAATATGGAGTAAGCACGCGTTGGGTATGTTATTCTTCCCCAAACTGTAGTAGGGGAGGTGTGTTGGGTAACATGCGATAGGTTTGTGCCGATCCTAGAAGGACGTGGTCTTGAACAAACATTGCTCATCCAACGTTTTAATCAAGAAGCTATGAGAATGTACGATATGCAAAGAGAGTGAAAGTTTTTATTTTATTTGGGGAGATAAAATAACAAACAGATGGAAGAATAGGAGCTGAACACATAAGTGTTCAAATATAAATTGGTCATTTGTAAGAATCCTTCTGATGGCTATAATAAAAATGCGATAGTAATAATAATGAATAATTATTATTAAATACCAGCCTTAGAAGACTGGCTCTTGAGTCATGTCTATCTTTGGTAAATTCCACTATAGCGAAGCTATAAGGAATTAAGGGGGTTGAATGTAACGACATGCCCCTGACGGATTGAAATATTAAGTTTGGGGACTTATATTTCAATCTAAATATTGTTGGAAGATCAATATTGTTTTGGGAATGTGGTAGGACTTGTTCTTAAGCTGAACTCTATCTAATTCCATCAGAATAAAATTTTCTATCGTTCCTGTATTAAGTTTTTCCTTTTTTGTATGAAAGCGCGGACGATCATTTAAACTCGTTCGTATATGTGTAGGCGGGGACACGGACCCGCCGAGACATGAGTAAATGTTGTCAGAGAGGAGATATCAAGTGGATATCGTAATAGCCTCAATGATGAAATACAATATTACTAAAACATGTCGGGTAGGGACTTGGATCTACTTAGACATGTGTGAATGATATCGGAGAGGAAATACCTAGGAGGTGTCGTAACAGCCTCAGTGATGAGATACAATAAGAGTTCACATGTCATGTCTTGTACACATGGAAATCGAGTTTTTCGAAATTTTTAAAAAATATGTTGGAGGCTTGGTCTGTTTCAGATAATGAGAAAGACACATGAAAAGGTACGGAATGTGGTTTGCAGACGTGATTACGACACTTTTAAGAATAAAAAGGCGTGCACGCCGACAAAGGGACGATACATTAAAACTCAAAAGTGCGAATCTGTTGTAAACTAGCATAGACGACTGGATCAGTGTTAAAAACTCCACAAAACGATAGATATCGATTATCAGTGTTCCTTAAGGTTCACATATGAAATTTGTATCGTCATAGCCTTCGAAATGGATTAAGGATCCAGCGCAAAAGCTCGAAATCATTGTACATAGTCGAGATCAGGACTATAAATAATCACAGGCAGTAGTAACTTCGGTGAACAGCCTTCGAACGCATTACGGTTGGGTCACCAACCTTAAAAATATGTAAATATAGACAGTAGTAGCTACGGCGAACAGTCTTCAGATAAAGACGTATGGCTCTAGCGTCTGTAGTTTGCTGTCCTTACCTGCTGTAAACTACATTAACCATCTATAAGATGGAATTGGAGTACCAACTATAAATAAATATAGGTAAGTTTTTAACGTCCTTATAGAGGACGAGACACAGGCAGTAGTAACTTCGGTGAACAGCCTTCGAACGCATTACGGTTGGATCACCAACCTTAAAAATATGTAAACATAGACAGTAGTAGCTACGGCGAACAGTCTTTAGATAAAGACGTTTGGATCTGGCGTCTGTAGTTGCAGTCCTTACCTGCTGTCAACTACGCTAACCGTCTATAAGATGGAATATCAAGTTGGGACACCAACTTTAAATAAATGAAGGTAGGATTTTACCGTCCTTTTAGAGGATGAGACATAGGCAGTAGTAACTCCGTTGAACAGCCTTCGAACGCATTACGGTTGGGTCACCAACCTTAAAATCATGTAAATGTTTAAAACTAATCAGTTCTAATCAAACTAATCAAACTAATCAGTTCTAACCTAACCTAATCTAACCTATTTTAATACCCCGTTTTCAAAATTTCGAAATTCCAACTTTTTTTTCCCGAATTTTTCCATACAATTTAGCAGGCGAAAAATATTCCTCTTTTTTCGGCCCATACATCGATTTCGCTGAAACTCGGCATACGTAATCTCCAATAGTCCCTCTACAAAAAATTTCAAAAAAAGACTCTTTTTTTTTTTTTTTTTTTTTTTTTTTAATATATGCCTGTATACCTCCTGCCTGCTCATGTGCCCCTGGTACTTCGCGACCATGGCGGCCATTAACCCGTACCTATTCATTACTCCGTCTAAGTCAAGACTTGTACTACGTAATGAATAACTGATACCCAATACTGGTAAAAGTCGTGACTTATATACAGTATTGGGTATAGTGACTATTGTCCACTGTTGTCAAGACATGTCTCGACTTGTTCTAATAAATTATTGACGCCGAAGGCGTCTGGGGGGCCTCGCCAGTTATTTAACCACTAACACCTACACACCTAACCTACCTAACCTAACCTAACCTGACCATGGGGGGCCTCGCCAGTTATTTAACCACTAACACCTACTTACCTAACCTACCTAACCTAACCTAACCTGACCTTGTTTTATTTTAATTCCTTTACCAAAAACATCTTACGTTCAACCTCAACTCGAAAACAACCACCATCTTACTTTTTTTTTGTGCTGCCACCTTATTCTAATTAATTCCTACAAAAATCCTACAACTCGGCCTTTCTGCAATCAGTCTGTCCTCAGACTGAAAGTTATAATAACAATTCTTAACAAAACAACTGAAACCCTTACTGTTTCTTAATTAAATAAGTAAAAGTCAAAACATAACAGCTTACTCTTAGCAAAAAAAACCTAAATCTTTACTGCTTTTTAATTAATTAATAAAAAAATATAAAACATAACATCTTCCTCTTAACAAAAAAAAATGTGTACTTCTCTTAACATTTTTTTTTATAACAAAATATCTTCTGAGCAAATTAATTATGTATTATAAAATAAAAAACTAGGGCCAGGCTTTCATAAAGTCTACCCCTGTGGAAGACTTTCTAGGTTCTTCTGCCTTCTCATTTATTTTTCTACATGGTATCTGTCTTTTCCTACTTTCTTTACTATCTTATAAGGTCCAAGAAACTTAGGTTTCAATTTTAAAACATTTCCGAACTGGGTTCTTCTGATAGCTACTATATCACCCTCCTTATAGTTTGTAGGGGGTTTTCTTTTTTTATTGTAGTATTTCCTGTTCTCTTCTTGTACCTTTAGTATCTTTGTGTATGCGTAAATTTTGGTGAGTATGTAGTTATACATTTTCTTGGTAGCTTTTAGAGGTCCTAAGTGATCACAGTGAAGTGTTTGAAGGGGTCCATCACCCTTCTCAATTGTGTTCAGGAATCCTTCTTGTCTTCCTTCCTTTTTGCTACCCAGGATGCATGGGATACAAGCCATTATAATCTTCTCTATTTTTTTTTCAGCATCTTTTATGTAATAATCTCTTTCTATCATATCTAAAGTTTTCTTCTTCCCAAAATGACCTACCCAATGTGCTTTTCTGATCATTTCCATCTCCATTATGTCTGGAATCACCAACTTTCCCTCTCCTTTGTACAGTAAGTCATTGTCTAAGTAATAGTCTTCATACTTATCTTTTTCCAAAATGGTTTTAATTGCCTTCAGGCGATCATCTTCTTTCTGTGCCTTACTAATCCTGGCACTCAATCCTGTTTAAATAATATTTACACATGGGTTTCTACTCAATGCATCTGCATGTGACATTTTCCTTCCTGCTCGGTGTTCTATTTTGTAGTTGAAGTCCTATAAGAATAAAATCCATCTAGCAACTTTCTTCTTTCTTCATTAAAGTTTTCTGAAATGCTTCACAATCTGTAATTATTTTAAAATCTATTCCCAGTAGATATTTTCTGAATTTTCTTACAGATTCAACCACTGTTAAGGCCTCAAGCTCATAGCTAGTATAACTCTGTTCTGTGTTCGTTGTCTTTCGGCTATAGTAATAAACCGGGTGAAGGTTTCCATCTTCTGTATGAGTCTTGTTTGGCAAGCGGTCGAGGGCAGACGTCCCTGCACGTGCTCTCCTGATATCCCAAATGTTGACGAAGTTTACGACACCCGCGCCCGCGCCTTTGTCCCCAAGTTCGGTCGGCTATTGTTATACTGTGTACCGTTTTCATCTTTGTACTGTGACTTAAGCGATAGATCTTAATTTTATCTAGCTTCTAATAACTTGTGACTCACTAAACTATATCGCGACTAGTGCCTTTTGTACCCCATATAATAAAAGTGCATTCCGGTTCAACTCGGTGATACCTACGTCGCGCATCGCGTGCGTCATCCACACATCCAGTGCAGTTTACAGTGGAACTTATTAACGTTGGTCAAGATGGAAACTTGAGCTAAGAACAGTGCGTTACATGTACAATATCTTGAGGAACCTGGAGAAGCTGGTGAGCTCGTTCCATTGTAAAACATTTTGCAAAAAAACCGTTCCAGCCGCCTTTTGCACATAATTTTTATTACAGCATCAACTCACAAGGCCCCGATCTAGCCGCCACAGCACGCAGACATGATTTTTATTGTAACTTGTAGGAACCGCAGCATACCATTTAGTGTTCCTGACCAGCGCAACATATTCTTAAAGTGTTCTACCTTAACAATCCGGATAGTAGTTACCTCTTAGCGTATTTGATCTACCATTTTACCCCAACATTAAAATCTAGGGTAAGAAAGCACTAGGGTAAGAAAGTGGTTCATTCAATTAACACCTAAATAAAGGACCTCACCCTAGAATTTAAGAATGCACTTGTTTGGAGCGCGACACCTAATTTAATTGAATATACCTACTTAACACAAAATCGCCAAACCCAGGAATCCATTATAGGTATTGTGTGCTGCAAAGACATTGCTACAATAGGTCACCCAACACCCTAATAATAATAACACATTATTCGCATAATAAATTTATCATAACTTACTGATATGCCATACGAATCACTAATCGCTTAGCCAGTCGTAAAACAGAGTAGGAATCTCTCAACTTGGAATGATACAGAGTAGGAATTGATTATTTCATTAAGTGCACTTTTTTATTTAACGACTTAAAACACGCAAATGACCGAAGAGCCATAAGTTTGCTTAAGTTTTACAATAGGGTATAGAGAAAATGCATTTTCAAACCCAAACACGAGCAAAACGTCTAATAAAACAATAATACTATATCGGAGCCTGGGAAACGAAAGCTCATAAAGTTATATCCTGCTGTCTTTCATCTTGTTGCGAACGACAATTGTATAATTCTTAAAAATACTAAACAAAAGATTCCACAGTCATTCGGTCAACATCTGGCTGACAGCAACAACCCGAAAGCCACGGCAAGCCAGAACAATACAACTTTTTTCTGCGATGCATCGGAAATATCGGCAACTGCTCATACAGATCCATACGTAACCAAATAAATCTTACGTGTTACCCAACATTTGACCATGCTGTGATTAGGAAGGATCTAGCAACCTACGAGTCTGGAAACCGGCATGACCCACAAATAGACTAGCACTACTTAATAACCTCACGGACAGAACGCTTAGGCATAAGCATGGAACAAAATATTAATCAACAACTCCAGGTTGGATTCTGGGGAGGAGAAGATAAATATATATAGCAACCTCTGAATATTATAGTCTATGTTTATAACGAAAGTCTATTCGAGCCGCTCATTTAAAGCTCCGTGATGCACGAGTACCCGGAAACATCTTTTACACTTCGGAAACAATGATCGGTGGGTATCAAGTAGCTTGATACCCACCGATCAAGGAGCTTTATCCAACTACAGGGATGAAAATGTTTATGATAGATGTAGTTCTTGCAACAAACTCACACATCTTAATAGAAAAAGATGGAAAACTCCTTTTGCAATCCAACGAAACATTGACTTCAATACCCGCCACGTTTGACAATAAATGCTACGTTTTACGTGTCGTGTCACGTTTGTGTTGTTGATAATTACACTCGCCAGCTTCTAATTAGGTCATCACCGCAAACACAACACAATGTACCTACCCCCTGTAAAAAATTTAAGAATCGGCACATGGAATGTAGGAGGAGGCTTTTCTAAGCTCTAAGACAGACAATGCACCCCTAAAAGAACCGGAGAACACTTATACCACAAGCATATCAACTTTAGCGGTAACTTAATTTTAAGTTTTATTGAGCAACACGATTTAAAACTTAGCAACACTTGGGGTATACCATTTTGCCGAACTACGTGACTTTGTGGGAACAGAGGATCACAAATCGATCATATCTCAACTAATGCCAAAAAACCTTTGTAAGTTGATTCGGGAAATTAATAAACACTGATTAGGTACAAGTTGGTATGGGGAACGATTCGTCTATCTAGTGTTCTCGCATAACTCAAACACGCAAATCAGAGTAATAAAACAGCTCACATACCACCTTAAATCAGAAATTTTACTATCGTAAATGTAACTATGAGCTTCTTCTCCAAAGAGAATTCGTATTAAACAAATTCCAAGGGCTTGTAACCCATAAGATGAAAATCTTACAAGAAGATCAACACAAACTAACTCCCAAGCAGGCATGCCAGATATTTCCAATTAGAATCTGAACTGGACGGATATCAACAACATTCTGAAAGAAACAACTCATAACTATTAGTGAAGCCAACTCCGAGATCACGCGAAAGCAGGCTAGCATTAACTAAAATCAAGAAAACTGTGTTTCTTCAATCAAGATACACGAAAAATCCTTACCTATGGCAGAGAGTACTAAAAGCACATACTAATCTTAACAAAATAACAAAAGAAGAGGAAGCTAAGGAAATCTTTAAAGATTTATCAAAACAGCATAAATCAACAAGGATAAAAACAACTTACAAATACCTCAAGAAACACAAAAACAACACGGCTCGCACAAAAAGCAGGTGCTTTTTTCCCTTGCCCGCTGGGTCGAAGACCAGACTTCCCGAATTTCAAAAATATTTGTGATTTACTTAATGAGTTCAATAAAAACGGAACAGTCCCTGGAACTGACCAAGTAGTTACAGAACAGTATAAAGTAACACCGCATGAGCTGTTAGTGCAAATCACAAAAGTAGTGATGAATGCATGGTTATCATTATCAAACAATATACCCGAGGAATGGCGTCAAAATCCTATTGGAAAACAACTGCTTCGGACCGACAAAAATCAAACAAGAAGCTGAAGACATCTACAAAATAGCAGAAGAACTCAGATCAGCACTATTGATACAATAATAATAGTAAAAACGCATCTCAAGAGTGGCAGGAAATCAACCATTGTACACCAACGGAGGACAAGATGTAGACGAAGAAAACCAGGCTACTACAACTCTACAAACAAGAATGATTAACCAAAACAACCTACCCTGTAAAGGAAGCTGCACACAAAAGAAAAAGAAACAGTTGAGGAAGAGGACCCACATCATTGCAGCTTCAATCCTACCTGCATATATTACACACCAAGTATAGTATCTATCCTCCCTACGTTGGCTCGATGCTAGTATTCTTGTGGACTCCCTCTCCTATCCACTCCACATCCTGCTGCAACAGCCCCATACAGTCACAGACCCTATCTTATGGTGCCCCGCTGACCACTGGCCGCTGCGGTATCTAGATCGCCTGTAGGAGATGATACGTATGCCAAATTACTAGATCCATTACGTTCATAAAACGTAGCATGAATGGAGGGGTTTGTGCATTCGTGCCACGACGTGCAGACCAGAATAGATGCTGTTGTTGAGCCTCTGCAGCAGAACTTCTGGGCAAGCGTGGCCATTTTGACGGTTGACGGTTGAAGGTTTCCATCTTCTGGGTCTTTCTGCATAAGAAATGAGGCAATACCCAACTTCGAGGCATCCGTGTGAAGTTCTGTGTCTCGTCCTGGATTATATATCTGCAGCACAGGCTCCTGACATAATATTTTTTTTAAATCTTGAAGTGCTTGTCTTTCATGTGAGCCAAAATAAAATTCCTTTTCTTTTTTAAATAAATCTGTTAAGGGCTTTGCTACGGTAGCATAATTCTGTACGTACTTTTTAAAATATAATGTCAAGCTGATGAAACCATGGAGTTGTTTCAGGTTTGTTGGTTCAGGGAACAGCTGTGTTTTTTCCCAATTTATTTCTAGTCCATATTCAGCAGCAGTCTTTAGAACTTCTTTCAGGTTTTTTATAGCTTCGTCTTCGTCTTGAGCCAGTATAATCACATTGTTGATAAATATCAGTACTACACCTTTCTCAATAAGTTCTCTGAATATCATAGAAATTAACCTCATAAAATATTTTGGACAAATAGACAGTCCAAACGGTGCCTTCAGGAACTCGTATTTACCTTCAGGGCTTCCGGTCACAAACGTCGTATACTTAATAGAGCTTTCCTCAATAGGCAAATGGAAGAAACCATTCTTTAGGTCTAGCGTACTGATAACTTTCGCCTTGCACAGCTTGTCTATATGGTCATCAATGATAGGTAGTGGAAACTCGTCCTTAACCATCTTCTCATTCACTCGACGATAGTCAACACATAGTCGCATAGTACCATCCTTCTTTCTTGCCACAACCAACGGGCTTGCATAAGGGGAAAAGCTAGGCCTTATGATGCGCTTTTCTAGCCACTCTTTTATCTGTTTCTGAACTTCTTCTTCTTCTTTAATTGCTAATCTTCTTGATCTTTGAGCTACTGGTGTTTCGTCTTTCATAATAATCTTTGGCTTTACTGGAACTTCTTTAGTCTGCTTTG
Source organism: Aproaerema taeniolella (assembly GCA_949987775.1). NCBI lineage: Eukaryota > Metazoa > Arthropoda > Insecta > Lepidoptera > Gelechiidae > Aproaerema > Aproaerema taeniolella. The sequence goes on from CATLJT010000241.1 coordinate 72,949, forward strand.
GTTGATAATTTTATATAATTTTACGCACTATTTCTTCTTTAATACTCGGGTAAACATCGCAGGCAACAGGAAAAGCGTCAATATTTAAAATCGCGGCTTCGTCAGGAGGCAGAAACTTATAGTGTCCTTTTTCGACCAAAATCACTGTTTCGCATAATAACTGTCCTCCTATGATCACGTCGTGGGGAATAGCAGTCTCTAGCACAATATAAAACTGTGTTTCATAGCACAATCCGTCGATTTTTACGCTGGCTGAGAATAATCCACGAGTAAACACTTTCATCTGGTAAGTTCGATATTTTGGTCACTGTCGCACTCTTTTAGTCCAATTCGTGTAAAACAACTTTTCTTCATTAGGGTAACGTCACAACCGGTGTCGATCAATGCTAAAACCTCGTGATTTTTAATAAAAATCCTCTTCAAACTCGATTTTTCGTCTTTGTTTACATTCAACACGCTAGTCGAAGCGGTGTTTGACAGCTCGCCTTCTGATTGGCCGACACCGATACCCGCCGCCATATTAGGATTTGTACTTCTTTCAGAAATTGTCTCTGCGTTTCGTTCCACGCACATCGTTTTCTTCGTATTTTTACTCGGACATTCAAAAGACTTGTGCCCGAATAAATTGCAGCGAAAACACTTAGCGCCTTTTTTTATGAGGACAACTTGCAGAAGTATGATTTTCATTGCCGCAATTATAGCATCTTGATGTTGATGAACTGGGACGGGAATTCTGAGCGCTTGAATCATGGGTAATCTCATTTCTGGGCTTATTTCTGGTCGCCTCGTTTTCTTTTATTTTCTCTTTAAGCGAATTGTAGATATTTAGCTTTTCTTTCACGTCAGAGTATGTTTTAGCGCCATACAAAATTAACTTGTTGTATTCCGAGTCAACGATGCCGTCAATGATGTACTTAATAGCCACTTCGTCGGACAATTTTCCTCTTCTTCCTAGCTCCTTCATTACCAGTAGATAGTCTTTCGAGCTCTCGTCTTTCTTCTTTTTTCTTTCACTCATCATTTCATGAACTTTTTTTCGCATCTAATGTGTCGGGGAATTCTTTCACTATTTCTGTTTTCAGGTCACTCCAAGTGGGAAACGGGCGCTCAGCACGAAGCCACAGTGCTGCAGTGCCGATTAGGGAACGCCGGGTGATAAGAAGCTGTTGCAAAGGCGTCCACCTAAAGATTTCTCCGTTTTCTTCGACATCTTGGATCCAACGGCTTACTGAGTAAGATTTATCTTGTCCGCTGAACTTAGGCACCATTTCAGCGGTCATCAGCAGGAAATTGCTGTCGGAAACTTCAGGTTTTTCGTAATCACCGGGTTTTCGAGGCATCTTTATTGTGTCGTCTTTTTTTCCCGTTTTAAAAGCCGCGTGGGCCGTCGTCGTCATCTTTTAGGTTAAATCGTCGTCTGTGGTGATCCCGCGCAGAATCCACGATCCCGGACGAGCCCCCAATTTGTAGGGGTCGTGGGTTCCAAATAAACAGCAATATCACCAATCACTTGTTTTATTTTAATTCCTTTACCAAAAACATCTTACGTTCAACCTCAACTCGAAAACAACCACCATCTTACTTTTTTTTGTGTTGCCACCTTATTTTAATTAACTCCTACAAAAAACCTACATGTAGGTAAGTTTTTTACCGTTCTTTTAGAGAACGAGAAACAGACAGTGAACACGGTGAACAGTCTTCGAATGCATTACGTTTGGGGCACCAACCTTAAAATTATGTAGGTATACTTATGATTCGTCCTTTTAGGGATGTTATATGATAATTTCATATAAAGGCGTGCGTAGCATGGCACCTATAGTTGAAGTCTTGTCAACTTCAACTACATTAACCACCTGTAAGGTGGAATATTAAGTTGGGGCACCAACTATAAAGAAATGTAACTTCAGGCGGTAGTAGCTTCGGCAAACAGCCTTTCGGTATTGGTTTACTGGAAAACATACAATAACGGTTGGGTCACCAACCTTAAAGAAATATAACCTCAGGCGGTAGTAGCTTCGGCGAACAGCCTTTCGGTATTGGTTTACTAAAAAACACACAATAACAGTTGGGGCACCAACTATAAAGAAATGTAACCTCAGGCAGTAGTAGCTTCGGTGAACAGCCTTTCGGTATTAGTTTACTGAAAACCTCACACTAAACACTGGAGTTACGACTCGAGCTCTTGAAGAGCCGGAAGGCGGTCTTCAACATGGGCGTCGGGAAGCCGACTTAAAATAAACTTGTCGGGCAGCCGACATAAAATACACTAATTAGAGTCGGGGAGCTGACTATAAACGATACTGCATGACGTAAGACCTTGCCGAAGGATCGTAGCGCAGGCAGTCCGGGCTATGACCCAACCAAGGGAGCTGCCAATTGCTTTGAAGTTCTCGGGCAAGACCCACCCGATCGGTTTCAGCCACAGAAGTGGTTGTGCCGATCCCTCAAACAGTCTTTGGACTGCAACGTTCCTCAAACTGTTTTCGGACTGCAACGATACTGAAGGGATCAATTGTTGCCGGTAGGGGTCGCCTCACAATTTGCATAGTAGAAGATAGGATGTCGACCATAGAAGGGAGCGTTGGCCGGAGCTCCCTTCCTCTTCACCCCCATAAACTATATGCTTGTCTAACCAAAATTGCTTATTCAGGGATGTTGAAGAGACCGGCAACGAATAAGCAAAGATTGAGATACCAAAGTACTTAAAAAGGCTCTGGGTACTATATGACAAAAATAAACACAACGTAGGGATCCTTGGGAAAGATCATTGCCCTTGCCAATGACTGCGGTCATTGGCTATTTTATAAAGAGATTAATTAGTCTCTAGAGAGAACGAATTAAGACATTAATCCTTGAGAAAGATCATTGTCAGAGTCAGCGACTACGGTCGTTGGCTATTTTTTGCAAACGATTATATAATCTTTAGAGAAAGAGACACTTGAAAGTTTGGTGGACTTTTAAGTTAACAATTATTATATTATGGAGAAAGAAATTAGTCACATACTTTTCAACTCTGTACTTGGATTGTCTAAGCAAGTGTTTAAGGCCAAGACGCTAAAAGTAAATGACTCCTTGAATTTTAGTGATTGGGCAACAGTGGGAATTCATAAAAGCAGAGAAAGGTTATATGATCTCTATGGTGAGAAAGCATATAACCATTTTGACACTTTTGTTGAGTATGTTAAAGCTTATTCTAAAACTTTTAAGCGTGTATGTAGAGCAGCAAAAGCTATGTTTGTTAGAAATAAAATTAAAAATAGTAATAACATCATTAAGACTTCATGGAAAATTATTAATAGTGAGACGGGAAGGGTTATGTCTCGCAATTTCGATTTTAAGCTCATTATAAATAACAAAATTTTAACTACCGATGTTGCTGTTGCTGCAGAGTTTAAAAGATTTTTTACTGACATTCCCGTCTCTACTACTCAGTCACTAGACTCATCTCCCGCTCTCGCTGAATCATTGCTTAAACAGAATGTAGACGAAAGCAAGGTTCCTTTCAGTTTTTCACATGTGAGAAGTGTCGACATTCTTAAAACTTTTAAGATGTTAAATATAAAAAAGACTGCGGACCTTGATGGTCTTTCAGTAAAGGTGATTAATTCCATAATAGATTGTATTGCTCCACACCTAGCGTTTATTTTTAATAATTGTGTTAATGATGGTGTGTTTCCTGATCTGATGAAACATAGTAAAGTAATTCCTCTATTTAAAGCTGGTAGTACATCAGACCCCACCAACTTAAGACCAATTTTAATACTACCAACCCTTAGCAAGATATTTGAAAAAAATATCCTTAATCAAATAACCACTCATTTCTACGCTAACAACCTTATGAATATAAATCTATTCGGATTCACACGGGGTCGCTCTACAACCGATGCTGGTGTTGAGTTCATTCGTCATATTTTTGCGGCCTGGGAGGACTCGCAGGATGCTCTTGGAGTCTTATGTGATTTGTCCAAGACTTTCGATTGTGTTCATTATGAAACTCTGATCAGATAATTACATCATTATGGCATAAGAGGATTCGCACTTAGGCTTCTGGAATCTTACCTGAGTAATAGGATCCAGAAGGTTGAGGTTAACGGCACTAGGTCACGTGAGTCCACAATCTGTATGTTTCTCGTTTATATTAATGACTTACCTTCTCTTGTTAAAGACGCCCATGAGATCGTATTATTTGCAGATGACACATCACTCATATTTAAAGTGAAGAGGTACGACTCTGATTATGACGATGTGAATACTGCGATCTTTAAGGTAGTTGAATGGTTTACTGTAAATAACCTTCTTTTGAACGAGAAAAAAACCAAATGTGTTAAATTTACCTTGCCCAATGTTAAACAGGTTAATACCAATGTACAGGTTAGGAATGAAAAACTGGACATTGTGGAATCTACTATATTCTTAGGAATAACTCTTGATGCAAAGCTTCAATGGGGTCCTCATATTGATAAGTTAGCGAGCAGACTCAGTTCAGCAGCCTGCGCAGTTAAAAAATCCGTCAATTATCGGACGTTGAAACCACGAGAACCGTATATTTCAGTTACTTCCACAGCCTAATGTCATATGGCATTTTACTGTGGGGTTATGCTGCGGATATCAATAAGATCTTTGTTCTGCATAAAAGGGCTGTTCGCGCGATTTATCAAATGAGACCTAGAATGTCTCTTAGAGAAATATTCAAAGAAATAGATATTCTGAGTTTTGCATCCCAATATATATGTGACAATCTTTTATATGTGAAGAAAAATGAATATTTGTTTTAAAAAAAATAGCGATAGGCACAATATAAATACTAGGACTAAGCATAAACTGGATGTACTAGACAGTCGTCTCCACAAGGTCATGAACTCTTTTATGGGTCAATGTATACGTTTCTACAATAAGATTTCTATGTGTATTCAAAATTTACCTTTGGATAAATTTAAGACAGTAGTTCAACAAAAACTTTGCAAAAAGGGATATTACAAAATTTCTGATTTACATAACTGACAAGCAGCCATGGGAATGAACTGCTCAGCTCTAGAGTTATTTCAGACTTAGTTAAAATTAGGAAATAAGAAAATTTGTAATGCGATTAAAAAGAGCACCCTCAGAGTTTCTTGCCTGTTTTTCTCTGAGGAAGACTGCACCTTTGCGAATAGGCGTAGAGTCAGTAGGGTCAATAGAACGAATGCGTATGTATGTATTTAAATCCTTTAATGTTTGTTTGTATGTATTTCTTGTAATCTTGACTTGTTTTAAGTGGCATCCTGAATGTCCTATAAAATAAAGGTTTTTTCTTTTTTTCTATTCTAATGTTTATGAGCTTTGTATCCCTTAGATCGTATAGGGTGGCAATTTTTCATCAAAAGCCCCGCAGCCCGTAGGCAATTCAACGTGAGTCTCTCAAACTAACTTTACGAGCTTTACCCTTTAGCCCCGTAGGCCAGTTATTTTATTCAGACATAAATACAAGTTTACACACTGTTGGTAATCTTAAGCCCCTTAGGCGATTTACAAAGAGCCCCAGAGGTATTTTTAAAGTCTCACCGATTAGAGGCGATTCACATATCTAAACTTTTAACTTTTCAATAAAAAGAGTAATGAGTGCATTAAAATGTTCTATATACTTCTCATACACCTTTCAGGCAAGTATTGTGCACTCCATAGGCAAATGTCCTGAGAACAATGGTTAAACGCCCCGAAGGCAATTTCATACAGCCCCAAAGGTAACATTTATACAGCCCCGAAGGCAAAACTTATACAGCCCCGAAGGCAACTGTGAATTTGTAGGCCCTTAGGCGAGTCTGATGAGCCCTAGAGGCAAGTGTTAAGCCTCTATGGCATTAGTTTTATGAGCCCCTGAGGCAATAATTTCGTAAGCTCCTGAGGTATAAGTTTTGTGAGCCCCTGAGGCATTAATTTCATGAGCCCCTGAGGCAATTATTTCGTAAGCCCGCTGAGGCATAAGTTTTGTGAGCCCCTGAGGCATTAATTTCGTGAGCCCCTGAGGCATGTATCGCAAGCCCCTGAGGCAAATATCGGAAGCACCTGAGGCAAGTATCATAAGCCCCTAAAGCATGTTTCGGAAGCCCCTGAGGCTTGTGTCGTAAGCCCTTTAGGCATGTATGGTAAGCCCCTGAGACACTTGTCGGAAGCTCCTGAATTATGTAGCGTAAGCCGCTGAGGCATGTATCGTAAGCTCCTGAGGCATATTTCGGAAGCCCCTGAGGCATGTAGTGAGGTCTTTGCAGTACGATGAGACCACAAAGTCAACAGAAACAGGCCCCGTAGGCGGTAGTTCCAGGTCCCATAGTGTTCTTTTGATGCCATGTGTAATGTAGTGTTTCAAGCCCCATAGGCAGTGTTGTCACACCCGGAGGTAGTGGTAAGATGCCACTTAGGAAGTGTCAACACGCCCCACAGGTAGTGGTGCCAGCTTCCTTGGACAGTAGCCTCAGTCTGATAAGGCATCAGTGACAAGGCCCGGAGGCAGAATAACAACAATAGAATGCAACATAAAATAACGAAAATAATAGTAGTGATACTGTACAACTCATCCTGTCTGATTCAATCCCGTGAATTTGTGGCAAACCACAAACTCTCTATTTACTCTTAGTAAATATGTCATCATCAATCATGGCTAATGTCGCAGTAGGTATTAAATTAAACTGAGCAAAGATCACATATTGTAGATCAGAGAAGATTGATAAGTTGTGTTATTAGATTTATTTATTACTGATAATTATTGTGAAAATATTTTATAATTAAAATATATCAAATCTCATACATTGAACAACTCATGTTCCCATAATACATCACATTTCATTTAGTTTTCTCAATCTTAATAAATAATTAATTTTTGAATATTCATTTATTATTATCAACCTTTATACTTGATATAATAAACAAATAACACACACAAAGGTTCAGGTGTTAGTTCAGTAAGGTTTTCTCCCATATTTCTTATCCATTTGCAATAAAGGTGAAATTAAAACAAACTTGCATACCTAATTCTGGCACAGTTTGTACCTCTCTCTAAAAGATATTTTTCCTTAGGAATGTCTCAAGTAAGCTATTGAAACATTCACAACATCCTTGTTTAGTGATAGTTTCATATGGAATATTTAATGAAATAATTAATTTATTCGACCCCGATAAGTCTTTATAGGTGAAATTCAATCATTTGTTATACTGATAACAATTTAAATTGATCACTACTATTATAACATGTTGACAAAATACACACTTTCATATATGTAGTTATGGTTTTATCCTTTGTGGATATGAGAATAAAATAACATCATAGGTAAGTAACCTCAGTGAGTTCACCGAGTAACTCAATCTTGTCACTTCCAAATCTTCACAGAACTAACAAAACCTTATCATTTACTACTAGAATATTATGTATGTGTCACTTACATAAAATTAAATGGACTGTGTAATATTAAACAACTGAACATTCCGTTAATGTTCAAGTTTTCACTTCTGCCGGCACTCCCGGAGTGCAACCCGTTATTTTTTTTTGTTTTTTTTACATTTTAATTTTGTTGTCTTTGGCACCGAACTTTTTTTGCGTTGGTATGCACTTCTGGTCCCTAACTAGACACTGTTTTTACGTGAAGACGGCTACTTCAACTGGCAGATGGTTGCCATGAAAGAAGTCGGAACACACTGCCACTGTGTTTCACCGTCTAAAACAGTGACTGGCAAGGGTCGCCAATGTCGCCATGTAGAAGTTGCCCGGTTGCCTGGAAGAAATTGCTCTATAGCAATACGGCCGCCGAATTGTACACTACATCATGAACATTTGTTTGTTTAATGTTATGTTTTGTTTTTTTTGTGTGCAATAAAGAGTATTGTATTGTAAGTCGAGGCCGGGAGTAAAAGGAAGTTGGTTGAAAGATTACTCAAAGAATACTGATTTATTCTGAAAATTGGCTGGCTTATACAATAAATAATGTAGGAACTTTGATATAACGAGATACATAGTATGACATCCGATATTGTAGTATATTATTTGACCTAAAGACATGGGTTTGCATTACATCTCTCAGTCTCTCAAAGGCTTTGACCCTATTATTTTATATTTAGGTTACACGCGTCATAGTTAAAGCTGGTTTCATACTACTTATTAGGGAGTGCACACACTAACAGTTGTTCAATTTAATAGGCTGATTCACATTCTTAATTTTCGCTAATAGAACACACTGCCACTGTGTTTCACCGTCTAAAACAGTGACTGGCAAGGGTCGCCAATGTCGCCATGTAGAAGTTTTCCTCAAAGTATTATTTAAAATTTTGATCTGGGAAATGCCAAATACTAATAGAATTTAATAAATGTGGCTTACCTAGTAAATAATTGATTTGTAATATAACTTATATGCTCTAAAAAAATAACAATAAGCCACTAACTAAAGGTTTGATATCATTATTATCAGTATTGTCACATACCTATTATAACGTTTAAAAAAATACACTATTTTATAGGGCCAAGACCTGCTTAAATTGGGTTCACATTATAATTATAAAAATAGGTAAAAAAACTTCTTAAGTCAAACGGTTTTATGTTAAACATACATTGCAATGTTTAAGATAAATGTACTAAAAACCAAAAAATAATAAAATAGATACAGTCGTGGGAATTATAAACATATGCATAGACTAGACTAAAATAAAACCGTGGGGCACGTCAATTGTCTACAAATTATCGACTTAATGTGCCCCACGGTTTTATTTTAGTCTAGTCTATGCATATGTTTATAATTCCCACGACTGTATCTATTTTATTATTTTTTGGTTTTTAGTACATTTATCTTAAACATTGCAATGTATGTTTAACATAAAACCGTTTAACTTAAAAAGTTTTTTTACCTATTTTTATTTTCTAGTTTTTAGTTTTTATTAAAAACATACATTTGGTAGCGGCGGCCATCTGGTATTTCAATTTTTTATAGTATATTGTATTCTGCTTGTTGAGCCCTTTCATTTGATACCCATATTGATGGGATTGATAAAACCTACGTTATCCGCCATTTTGTAGCGGCCGCCATCTTGGATTTCAATTTTTTATAGTATATTATATTCTGCTTGTTGAGTCCTTTCATTTGATACCATATTGATGGGATTAATAAAACATAAATTATCCGCCATTTTGTAGCGGCGGCCATCTTGAATTTATAATGATAATGAATAAACATAATTGTATTGTCACGAAAATTCAAAGTGTATACAAAATTTCAGATTAATCGGTTGACAGAAAGAGGGTGAAATTTGAATTACTAAATTTGACCCAAGAATAATAAATAAAACAAACGGGGTGAGCTAAATAAAACCGTTTAATAAAAACCGTTTAATAACTCGCCACCAACTACGCTTTTTCTTTTAAAATATGTTATCTGCTTAGGTACTAGCTCTAATAGAAATGCCAGAGTTCAAGTTAAATGCAGATTGAAAAACCAAAAAAAAAAAAAAGATACAGTCGTGGGAATTATAAACATATGCATAGACTAGACTAAAATAAAACCGTGGGGCACGTCAATTGTCTACAAATTATCGACTTAATGTGCCCCACGGTTTTATTTTAGTCTAGTCTATGCATATGTTTATAATTCCCACGACTGTATCTATTTTATTATCTTTTGGTTTTTAGTACATTTATCTTAAACATTGCAATGTATGTTTAACATAAAACCGTTTAACTTAAAAAGTTTTTTTACCTATTTTTATTTTCTAGTTTTTAGTTTTTATTAAAAACATACATTTGGTAGCGGCGGCCATCTTGTATTTCAATTTTTTATAGTATATTGTATTCTGCTTGTTGAGCCCTTTCATTTGATACCCATATTGATGGGATTGATAAAACCTACGTTATCCGCCATTTTGTAGCGGCCGCCATCTTGGATTTAAATTTTTTATAGTATATTGTATTCTGCTTGTTGAGCCCTTTCATTTGATACAATATTGATGGGATTAATAAAACATAAATTATCCGCCATTTTGTAGCGGCGGCCATCTTGAGTTTATAATCATAATGAATAAACATAATTGTATTGTCACCAAAATCCAAAGTGTATACAAAATTTCAGATTAATCGGTTGACAGAAAGAGGGTGAAATTTGAATTACTAAATTTGACCCGAGAATAATAAATAAAACAAACGGGGTGAGCTAAATAAAACCGTTTAATAACTTATTTTTGAAGCAATTGCCTTTAGAGAAAGACAAAGCAATCTACGTCCATACTGCCATGTCTTCATTGTATTTATCTAAATAAGCTTCTTCCGATATAAAATCATAGAAGAATTTTATATTTTTGTTATTCGATTGATAGCCAGTACAATTCAATTTATTGGTCGTGATTTCATACGATGGAAATAGTTAGTCCATCGGAATGTTTTCTATATATTTTGTTGTATAATTTGGGAATTAATATAAAAAGTATAACAGGATTTTGATTAGAACTTTTACAGAGCAAGTTGACTTACATGGTTATCGTTTTTGTCATGATAATATTATTCAATTATAGAAAAATATGTTTATCTTTATCGTGAAATGATATAACAGTTTAGAAAACAATAAAATTTTATTTGACGAAATTATCATTCTAAGTCTTCCATCATCGCTAAAGAAATATTTCAACAGGGCTCTGCTGATTTTGATAATCTTTCACCTGCCACTTCGCTTACCTTAATACCTAAAATTCCAGAATCTAATTAAAACGTTTTCGCTGTTTAGGTCTGACTCATCAAGGGTCAGAGGGATATTTAGGTAAGGGAGCGCAGTGTACAGCTATGGCAGCATGTGCCGGGGTTTATTCGGTCCTTAAAAAGCGGGAAATATTTACCACAGAAGATATCGACGGTATTTTGCAATGGGGGGACGTTCTGTACGTAGAAATATATAATGATTTAATATCGAGTAATGGTATACCGGCGAATACCAATTTGTTAGTCACGGATGATCTACCCACTGAGTTACGCGTCGGGAATCAAGTTGTCAAAAATTGAAAATATGAAGGACAACTTCATAATAAACAACTTTTTCCCAAATAGTACTTCAGACAGAGAAGACAAAATTAAGACTCTTTCGGACATTCTTCAAAAGGAAGTTTTCGGTAAAAATCATAATGATGCTACGGATAGTATTTTGTTTACGGGTCAGGATTACACGTATTCTTTTTGGAGATACAATAACGCGTACTTTTTTTAATAGTCACGCTGTGAATGCGTATAACCGTAGCAAACAGGACAGTACCTCAGGACCGTTGGTAGCTCGTTTGTTCCAATGCGATTCTACGGTAGACTTAGCAAAACTACTTTTTGCTAGAAATATAAACAAAGGTTTGCAGTACAAAATTAATAGAGTACCAGTTATACGGGATGAAGATCTTACGTCCAGTCAAACATCCGTAGAAATGTCAACTCAAATATCTCAATCGATTTTAAACCGTTTTCAGTTGCCGCTGTCTCCCATCGACAAATCAATGCCCGTGGTAGGTCTTGCGTCATCTCAAATATCCGTCCCAACATCGACTCAAAATTCTGAATCGATTTTAAACGGATGTCAATTATCACTGAATCCGTTCCAGAAAACTATGCCCGCAGTAAATAAAACTACAACTGCACTTAATTACAACACCGCACAAAATATTCGAAATGACCCAAAATTAACGTACCTAAAACCTGTGGTTGTCGTTGAAAAAATTAAAGATTCTGAGTTGTCTAAATGAATACCAGTAGTTGTCCATCAACCACTTGAAATTGTAAATAAAACCGTGGCGAACAATGGCAGTCAGCCCAAAAAACAAAAACGCGGTAGAAAACCGACTAAAGAAAATGCGCATCTGGACGTGGTAAATAAATATAACAGAAAAAACCCTGAAGTCCATCGCGCCGCCTTTGACCGATACACGCAAAATAATCCTGAAGTTCATCGCGCCGCAGTTGTAAGATACTCGCAAAATAACCCAGATGTCAATCGCGCCACTGTACAACGTTATACCGAGCAACACCCCGAAGTAAATGAAACCGCTGTAACACGATATAATGAATCAAGTAGAAACGTGGATCCTCCGTTGCGTAGGTCGGCAAATTTGATAGGAGACAAGCGGGGTTCGGAATTAAACACTATTCCGTTGTTTTCCCTAAAAAAAACATTCGTTGTTAGACCCGCAAATTTTTAAATGCCCACACTGCGGCGCCCCACTTTTCGAAGAGGAAAGAAGAAGGGAACGGTGCTGTCATCAGGGGGTGTATAAGGTTCAAGACTTTCCCCCGCTGGATGGAGATTTTTATTCTCATCCTGCTTTTCTCAATAGGCCGCGTGCGTACAACAATTTATTTTCCTTCTCTGTACTCGGGGTCTAGCACGGATATCAATAACCTCAAGACTTATCTTTTATCAAAACTCAAGGCCGTGTTTACCACCGCGTTTTTGATTTATCGTACAATCAAACGACTAATAATCTTAACTTTTATATCTCAGCCGTTTAAGTCCCCGGCAGAGTAGAATAGGACCTCCCTCTTTCTTACCAAGGTGTCGTACAAGGCAATTAAGGTAAATATGCAAGCAAGTTCATCTGCACACAGAGAAGGAAAACTCAGCAATTATATCAATACTCTCGCCAAACCGTCTGCCAAGCGTGGTGAGTATGGCATTTACTCCTCATGTTATTGAGGGAGGCCCGTACCCCAGCAGTGGGGATTTATATGGGCTGATGAAGAAGAAGAAGATTAATGACAACAATGAGAGGGAAAACTTAACAGCCAGTCATAGCCCCGATAGGCTGGTAGTCAGGTCGATTTCGTGCTTTTTGCATACCGTGAACCCGTACATAGATTGCTTCAAAAGACTTAGCTTAGAGCCATCGTCGGAGGCTTTCATACAATTTCAGAAAACCACTTGAGCCACCCACGGGAATATTCTCAGAGACCAGCCTATAGGTAGCGAAATTTCGGCTATAATTAGCACAGACCGCGAAGAGCTTGTACCGCGTAGTATTGCCATTTGGAAAATAGGTGATAGTAAGCCTCATCAGGTAGATATCATGCATCCGCTCTATGAAACGTTTCAGTATCCTCTATTATAGCCGCACGGGAATCCAGGCTGGTATCCAGATAAGAGGGGTAGTAATGGCAAAAAGATTCATCAGGTTAAATATGTCCGTTGCTTAGCTTTATCCAAGTCGCGTTTCAGTATTTTTGGTCGATTGTCCGAAGAGTGGTTGGTCGAAATGTACTGTAGAGTTTTAGAAAAGCGTCTCCGTTACTTGGAAAAAACCCAAGCGAGAGGTCAACAAGACACGCTTAGGGTTGCACCTTTCGAAGAATTAAGGCAGGAAATAGCAAATGATGAAACAATCAGAGGCGAAGGCGATGTTGTACCGGGGCGAATCTATTTGCCCAGTTCATTTACAGGGGGTCCACGTTATATGAAAATGAAGTACCTGGACGCTATAGCAATAGTGAACAGGTCAGGTCCACCAGCACCGTCATGCTTGCTTTCATTGTCCTGTTAATTCTATTTAAGGGTTTTCTTTACAACGATGCCCTCTCCGTGCCTTTTGAATACGAAACTGACTAACTACATTAGATATAAAACTGTCCACTTAGCTGTAAAACCGTCTCAATAGTACTTCGCTTTCAAATATATCTTGATTATTTGGGTATTTATACTCGGATCAGGGTGATTTGCTCCTCCAAACTTATAGTTCCATCCAAGTCCTCTTCATTAGGAAAGTAGTTCTGAAAAAAAAAAACAACAATCAGACTACCACTCTTACTGATTCCCTTCTCCCCCCCCTGGATCGGAAGTTGGCCTTTCTGGCTAGTTGCATTCTCTATCCTCGTAAGATCCCCGGAAAGCGTCCTCAATTAAGGGATCCGGTAGAACCTTGCAAAAGATAACGATTACAATCAATCTTCCACATCTCAAACCTAAAAATTTTATTTCCCCAATTACTTCAAATAATTTAAAAAAAACATTTTTCCCCTCTCATCTCCCAAAAAAACACCAATTCCTTTTACTTTTTTGACAAATCCCTTTCCTAGCCATTTTCCTTTTTCACTTTTTCATCTTTCATTGACAAAGCGAGACTTTAATTCTAAAAAGATTTGATCCTCTTACATTAAAACTATTTCTTTTAATAAGTATAATTAGGCGTTTAAGGACGCATACAGCACAGTATCCACCCAAGCAAGCAATACTTTGATGAGCATGAGCTCCATAGTAAAAATATGGCAATTAAAACACTAGGAGTTACTTTCGAAATCAACAAAGATGTTTTCAATGTGGCTTGCCCTACAAGGCGTATAATAGAATGGAGTAAACGGACCGTACTCAGTTCGATAGGATTAAGAATTTTTACAAAAAATCTGGAAGGAAAAACCTTCAATGCTACCTGAGCAACTATTACAACTCTGGACCAAATTCTATTCGAGCTTGATATCAATGCCTGTTATATCAATAAATAGAAATATAAATGTGTGTGATGTGCATCGAATTGAAATGATTGGTTATTGTGATGCGTCTAATATAGCATATGTATTGTGATGCGTCTAACATAGCATATGTAGCATGCGTTTATATAATAACTATACATAATGGCCATGTAACAATTACTCAGCTTTGTTCAAAGTCACGCATTGCAAGCCTTAAAAATAAATGCACAATTCCTAAACAAGAACTTAATGCTGCCTTGTTGCTATCAAAGTTATGTGATAAAATTTTATCAATTTATTGTAAAATTTAATTTGATGCAAAATACTTTTTTTCTGACTCACAAATAGCACTATGTTTGTTAAATAATAACAAAACTAATTTACCTATTTATGTAAAAATAGAGTCAATAATATCAATTTATTGACAAAAGATAGTAAATGGTTCCACATAGATGGCGCTGTTAACCCAGCAGACTGCTTATCTCGTGGCTGTGATGCATCTGAACTTACTAACAACTTCTTGTGGTGGAGCGGTCCGCCTATGCTCTTGTCCCCAGACTACACACTAAAGACATCAGTAACATGCAATCACCTGGCATGTACATGTACAGCAGATCCTGACACAGATGAGCGGCCTGTTTGTTTAACCAATGTCAAAGAGCCATCATTATTTTTAAAATATTCTTCATGGCTCATATTGATAAGAATTGTGTCTTACATACTTAGATTTGCACATAATTGTAAAAACAAAAATAGTAAATTGCAAGGCAATTTATCTACTATTGAAATGAGAAATGCTCAAATTAAAATAATTTAAAAAGTTCAAAATTTATACTTTTCAAAAGAAATTAACTGTATAAAAACTGGCTTACCTATAAAAACAAATTTAAAATGTTTAGTCCCCTTCTTGGATGGAAACCAGTTGTTAAGATTAAGTGGCAGATTACAAAATGCGCATATCCCTTATTCTCAAAAGTTTCCAAGTATATTACCCAAAAAATGTTATATTACTTACTTTATTATTCGAAAGGAGCATCTAGCTCTGATGCACGCTGGTTTAACCCGTTCAATGTCAACGCCCCCCGCAGTGGAAAATACCGTTATGTCACCATACTAATTAAAAATCACCGGATTTCCGCAAAAAAAATCTCATTTAACCTATAATTATATTTAATGTGTTATATATGTATCGAAAGCTAGATAAATTTGACATTTTATGAAATACTAGTCAACACTCTCACTTACTTGCACATTCCAGTATGTTTTTATATTTTTCTAATTGTTGATTTTTTTGCCGGCCCATCACAATTCATTCATAAATATCACTTAATTTATCATCACTCATCACATTTCACATACACTAACATAAAGCTTGACAGTTTAGGCTTCAATGTTACACGATTTCACCATAACAAAGCTTATAATTTCTTCAATATAAATATTTATTTATCCCGCCGACACAGACGAGTGCCGTCCGCTTGTGAAACTATCATGGCGGGTGGCCCCGCGGAGTGCGAGGTACAAAAGTGTAAACTGTTTTTTTTTGGAGTGTAATGTTTTTTTATTTGATGTATTTCTTTTATATAAATTTAATTATGTATTGTAATTGAATATTAAATATTGAATTAAATTTATTAAATACATATTATAATAAATAAAATCTTGCCTTTTTCAATTCGGTTTCGAGTGGGAGTAGATATTATAATTTTTCTTACAGATTCCAATTCTGGCTTTGCAAATGTTTTCTTTCTGACATTGCACGTAAGTTAGAGATTAAAGGTATGAGTGCATGTATGTATCTATAATATGAAAAATAAATGGCTCTAGGATATCGAGATAACAGACTCAAAGCTACAGAAAAAGGTACCTGTACTTCTAAAGGCATATTTTGGGAATTTGATAAGTCAAAAAACTTGGGTTTGGGTAAAAAAAATCTTTAATATTTGTTCAAGACTATACAATGAAGCATGAATAAAAAACAATGTGTTCGAGTTATAATATTGTTTTAATAAATAAAATAAAAATACAATGTTGATTCTTCCACGTTGGACTGGGAGTGAAAGAAAATCTTAGAATGTGCCAGCTGCCTACTCCTCCCAGGCATACTGTAAAAATAAGTAAATGGGACGTGAGGGTCTTGCTGTATCATGAGCAAAGGCTTACCACCTATCACCATTACACAACATGTTCCATCTAATAATCCTCACCATTAAAGTCAAACGTGGCACCTTGAACCACTGAATAGAATAGAATAGAAAAAATCTTTATATTATAGGACATTCAGGATACCACTTGAAACAAGTCAAGATTACATGAAATACATACAAACAAACATTAAAGGATTTAAATACATACATACGCATTCGTTCTACTGACCCTACTGACTCTTCGCCTATTCGCAAAGATGCAGTTTTCCTCAGAGAAGAACAGGCAAGAAACTCTAAGGGTGCTCTTTTTAATCGCATTACAAAGTTTCTTATTTTCTAATTTTGACTAATTCTGAAATAACTCTAGAGCTGAGCAGTTCATTTCCATGGCTGCTTGTCTGTTAGATAATCAAAAATTTTGTAATAGCCCTTTTTGCAAAGTTTTTGTTTCATTACTGTCTTAAATTTGTCTAAAGGTAAATTTTGAATGCACATGGGAATCTTATGCTCTGCCTACCCCGTTAGGGATTACAGGCGTGAGCGTATGTATGTATGTATGTACAATGTTGATGGTAAGGTTAAAGACCTTCTACGTTAACAAGGCCCGCCCCTCCGCAAACTAGTTAAGATTAATTGACATTTGTCTATTTTGACAGATTTTTTTTTTTACTTTTACTTGTTGGAATGCTTAGATTAAAACTAAATGTAAAATATCCCCTCCTCTTTCCTAAGTTGCTGCGCCTAAACTGGGTCCATGTTTCTACCATACAATACAAATATACTTTATTGCACACCAACATTACAGAATATGATACAGAGTAAAAGTTACATAATGGACAGTACAGTTAGGGTACAAAAGGCGGCCCCATTGCTAAGAAGCAATATCTAATTGGCAACCATAACCTTGTATCTAGACCTAAAATACCATGGAAAGCAATAAATTTTATGATTATGATTAACTAAACGTAGAAGATCTCTAACCAGTGAGAAAATGTCAGGAAATGGTAGGAGGCAGGAACTGGCTGAACAACCTCAATAGTCTAACCAGAGCGATGTATGAAGGGTCATTTTCTTGCCATGTGGATTTCCTTCTGCTTTTGTAGCTGATTGACGTGAGGGCCGCTCGTAACCTAATGAAATAATAGGTTGCGGACGGCCAGCACGCGAACCAGCAACGCACACAGATGAAAATCCACATGACATGAAAAAGACCTCAAAGACAGGTGCAAAGCAATTTATATACTCATGGAAAAGATGGTGCAGCTTAGAACGTATATTGAATACGTACTCAATATGAGTACTTTTAACATACATACACATTACACGCCTAGTACACGGTATGTTTTACATACATACATATTACACACAAAAACACCTTCAGCCCAAGTGAAAGTGTTAGAATTCTGCTTAGTACCACCAGATACTTCAATGTAAATATTTGGTTTTACTATGAAGCATCCGTTAACAATTGTCCTGTTCATTGAAAGAAGAAAGTTAGTAACGTTAAGTCAAAAAAACAAACACAGGCACGTGGCAATCAAATCTCGCTTATATACACTAATTTATATCACATTCAAAATGATAAACTGACGAAAATTATATGTCAATGACGACGCCGCGTCTGATGAGCTTTTACGTCCCTACCGGTGAGCTGCGGAAAAGTGTGCCAATCTCTCCAGCAATCACCGGGGCATAAAAACTCGTCGCAGTTTTCGCATTTCAATGATACTTTCTTTTTTTTATCATTCTGAAGACAGATATGACAGTGCCCTCTATTCACATTGGTTGTCAAATTTGGAACGTGAACAATGTCCCTGCGCAACCTTTGTTCCCTCGAATCGGTCGCTAGAGAATCTTGTGGTGAGGGGTGGCAATGTTTCATCATAAGAGCCTCAGCGAGCCGCTCGCGGAAGTTTCGGTGGGTCATTAGAGACTTTTCCAGACGTTGCAAAGATGCCACCAACATGATAAAGGCATTGAGCACACTGACATTCAGCAACCTTTTAAAAATTTTCATGTACCACTTCAAACATCTCTTTCTTTCCAACAAATACATGGAGAGTTTTTGATCTTTGAGATCAACACCTCCCATGTTATTGTTGTAATCTCGTACAGCAACGGGCTTTACGAGATCTCTTCCTGCCTTTCTGCCCACAAAAGTCTCCGCAGTGTGATAGGTGGAGATCATGTTCACCATTTTAGAGTCCTTCCATGCAATGCACGAAACGTCTCCACAATGGCGAGCGATGACGGTCCCCTTCGATACATTCTTTGGAGCCTTTGCGATATCCACCGGCACATGTTTGCGATTTGGACGCAATGTTCCCAAACAATCAAACCCCAAACTCTTCAGATACCTTGCCAACGATGGACAATTATAAAAATTATCCATAGTAACAAGGTGCCCTCGCCCTTCAAGGCCTTTCAACAAATCAAGTACCACTTGGGTACTCTTGCCCGCCAAGGCAGTACTAGGAGCGATTTCGTGGCGTTCAGAATTCTTGCCCGTGTAGATTTCAAACTTCCACAAATAACCAGTCTTTGATTCGCATAATTCGTATGATTTAATTCCAAAAAGCGCAGCCTTGGACCTTATAGCCTGGACCCAGGACAAACGCCCCTTATATAAGGTCAAAGACTCGTCTATTGCAATATCTTGATTAAGATTATACAATTTTGAAAATTTTGAATTTAAATGTCTAATGACTGGTGCAATCTTCGCCAATTTCGCTGACAGCACCGTCCCATCATTTTGCAGCAAACTCTGACTCACATCAGAATTGTCCGTAAAATGAATGAACTTGCCTAGCAAAATGTAGCGATTGAACGACATGAGCTGCCTAAACTTGGGCATTTGTAAGTAGCCGGTCGTTTTCCAATATTCATCCTGAGATGTCCGATGGTCTAATCCCATGAAAATATAAATTGAAAAAAATACGTACATTTCGTCTACATTAGTGTCCACCCACCGATGCAGGCGAGATGACGCTTTCAGTGTCCCTGCCGTTCGTTTTTGCTCCATCACCTGCTTAGCATACCTATTGGTTTTCAGCACAATACGCTCCATGATATCTTTACTCTAAATACTTGTAAAAACATCATAAGGCGTATCGTAATCTTCGATAGGTCCAGGTGTAGGACCCGAAAATTCTTCGGGAACACCCCTAAAAGTATCAAAGTCACTCTGCCAGTCGAAATCAATAGATATATTAGGAAAACGATCTGCAACCTCATCCATTGCTCTCGTTACCCTATCAACCATGTTGCGCTCACGCTCTTCCAACTCCTTGTCGAATTCGTCTAAATTGAACTCATCATCGAAGTCCGAGTCGAATTCACTACCAACGTTGTCCATTAACGTAAATCAACGTTGTCATTTTCCGTAAAACTCGTTCGTGTATGGACAGTCTAAGTCGATTGATTACAAGAATTCAAATTGGTTTTTGTAAAAACTCATGTACATTGGGGTGCTTCGTGGATGTAGATAACGCATACAATAATGTCGACGTTGGGAGTGCTTTGCGCATATTGGACGGGCTGGGGGTTGGCTCTAAAATCTGTAAATATCTATGGAATTTTTTAAATGAAAGACGATTAAAGATTCAAATCAACAATAAATTTATAACCCGAAAAACTAGTCGTGGTATTGCACAAGGTGACCCTCTATTACCCTTACTATTTAATGTGGCAACTATAGACATTTGCAAACGTATCGATAATGTTTATATCTCTTAGTATGCTGACGATTTCGTCCTATACTCAATAAATAAAAACATACGCAGTGCAGAGGTTGACTTACAATCATCTTTAAATATGTTAACGTCGTTATTTCATAACATTGGTCTGGATATTTCTCCATCTAAAACCAAAGTGTGTATTTTTAAACGAGGTAGAGTTTCCCAGCAACTGAATCTTAGTATCAATAATAACTCTCTGGAAGTCGTGAACTGCGTCAAGTATCTTGGGATGTGGCTAGATGCATCTCTTCGTTGGGGCAGGCATATTAATGAAGTTAGGAAAAAAACATTAAAGTTCTTAAACGTCTTTAAAGCTCTTGCTGGTCCTGGTTGGGGAATTCACCCAAAACACTTGCGCAGATTATATATATCCATAATGCGTAGTCGCATGGATTACGGATGTTTCCTTTACGACGTTAGCTGTTCATCATATTTGAAAAGATTGGACATAATTCAGAATCAGGCCATGCGTATTGTGGGAGGATTTATAAAAACCACACCGATACATGTGATGGAAAGCGAGCTGGCTATACAACCTTTAAATATCCGCAGAAAATACTTGGCAGGGAAGTTTTGGCTTAAATCTAAATCGTTAAAGGATAATCGGGTCACTATCGACTTATTGAGCGAATTTTCGGTTAGAGTGTCGCAAAAGGGGCAGCCATACAAAAAATTTCGAAAATTTGCTAAGTCCCGTGGGCTGCCCCTTTTCCGACACGCCGACCCCAATCTTTGACAAAAAATATAGGATCCTAGGAGCTAGAGAAAGCTGGAGCTTGGACATACAAGATCCAAAGATAGTGTGTTACACTGACGACTCCAGGAAAGAATCAAAAAATCTATCAGGACTGGGAATATACATCACGAACCAGGTAGATGGCCAAGTTACTATGCATCTGGGAAGATGCGCTAGCGTTTTACAAGCTAAAGTGCTTGCTATTACAGAGGGAGTCAGAATCATAGACAGTATGATCACTGAAAACAAAGAGAACATCATAGTCTATAGTGACAGTCAGGCTGCTTTAAAGGCACTAAACAGAGCCGAAACTAACTAGGCCCTAGTCACAGAATACAAAGAGGCTATTAACGCCTTAGCCAAAGAGACCAAAGTCACCATTGCCTGGGTGCCGGGGCACGAAGGGCATATAGGCAATGAGATTGCAGACGAGCTAGCAAGGAAAGGGGCCGATGAGACATTCATCGGCCCGGAACCCAGGCTACCTATACCGAGTAAAATCAGTAAAGGAATAATAAGTAAGATCATAACCGAAGAAGCCAATTTAAGATGGAAGCATAACAAACAGTGCCACCAGGCAAAAATCTTCCTTAAGACATACGAAAAAAGAAAGTCGAAGCAACTTCTAAAGCTAAATAGAAAGGACATCAGGATTGTGGTGGGTCTGCTCACAGGACACTGTCCACTGAACCGACACCTAACAATAATGGGCTTAAAAAGTGACCCCACCTGCCCAGAATGCGACAAGGAGGAAACAAGTCTACATTTCCTGACTGAATGTCCAATGTACGCGCTGGTAAGATGGGAGACAATAAGCATGGATGAGGTAAAAGAAGAACAAATACAAGAGCTTAGCATAAAAGATATAATTGGGTTTGCTAAAGCTTCGGGTAGGTTCAGAGAGGTGGAACTGTCAGTGCAGAGGTAAAACTCATGCGCTGTTATGGGGAATTGGGTGAAATGGTGGGACCATAACAGTAAGTGGACTGATCACCCACCTGTGCCTGACGGGCGTCCCTTCCATAGAAAGGTATATAGATAGATGCCCTCAGATGCAATGACCAAAGAATATAACTTTACCAAGCTATACAACGTTCTAATTGCAGATAGATCTGACTGGGAGGTAGGGGCTCCCGGTTATGTCAAACCCAATGACGTCGTCTGGTTCACGAATGGGTCCAAAAAGAACGGGGTGGCCGGAGCAGGCTTCGTTGGAGGTCGCCCCACGTCCAAGAAATTTGCCAATCTCGGGCCATATTCCACCGTGTTTCAAGCCGAGATTTTCGCAATCATCGGCTGCGCTAACGAAAACATAGAAAGAGCGTACTCTGGTAGGAGAATCCTCATGTTCACTGATAGCCAGGCCGCTCTGTTAGCCCTCAAGGTGAACGTAATCAACTCTTAATTAATAAAAAAGTGCATCACGATACTTAACAGGCTTGGCACAAAAAACCAAGTCACCCTTGGATGGGTGCCAGGCCACAGCGGTATCGCGGGTAAAGAGGCGGCCGATTGCCTGGCTAAGGCCGGCACAGAGAGTGCAACCATGGAACCTAAACCTGTCTGTGGCATTCCTTCGTGCGCAATCAAACTTGCATTCAGACATTGGGGGCATAGCGAAAGCAATAGGCTTTGAGCTCAGACTCCGGGACAAGTATAGGCTAAATCGCTCATTAAGGGCTTCGATGAGAAATTGTCAAAGTCAGTGCGCGCAATGAACAAAGGCAACGTTAGAATTCTCACTAGGATTCTAACTGGCCACAATAAACTTAACAAACATCTACACAACACGGGCCTCACCGAGACCAAGTTATGTAGATTCTGTCATGAAGCTGACGAAACGTCTGTTCATGTAACCTGTGACTGCAGCGCACTGCACTGCAGCAGAAATCAGTACAACTTATCCTATCAAGAAATTAAGGATGTGCCCGCTAAGGACATAGCCAGATTTGCGGTTGGCATAGGACTCCAAGACGTACTGTGATAATACAGAAGGGTACTGTTACAATAGATCTGTCAAGGTCGCAGTGATACGGGGGCCTGTGTACACGCTTGACCCCAACCCTTCGAACTCCTTAAATAATAATAAATACTACCCGGAGGGTAGGATGCTAATCTGATGCCTATTCGACGGAAATGGTCAAATCGAGCCTTACAGCGGAAACGGCTAAAAAGATTATTAAGAAATTTAATATAGAGGTACAGGGGGTTTCACGGGCGATTAATGAATCTAGCTAGGTATCATTTTTAGATTTTTTACCAAAAAAAACATTCAGGTACTTTACTTTTAAGATACAAAAATATTAATTAGTATACTCGTACTATATAGCTTCTCGCCCGCGTGAACTAAATATCGCGCCATAATGTTACAGTTTTTTTATTCTGGACTACTTATAAAACGTATGCAAAATTTCATGGCAATTGTTTCAACAGTTTAGGCATGAAAGTGGAACAAACAATAGTCAGGACGTAAGGATTGTATAAGCTCATTAATATTACTTACAAAAAAACATATTCCGGTACATTTTTTAACTTTCAATGTTAAAAAATATAAAGGAATATGTTTATCGTCGTATTTACAAAAAAATATGGCTTTAGTCTGCTTTAAGAAATATGTAGTACCTTAGGAGCTTTAGTTTGATGAAAACAACCATTTACAGAAACGACCATACCCACTAAATTATTAAACGAATTGCCAACCTGTCTCGATAAATCATCTTACATATAGTGTTTCTACACTTCTAATGTTTAAAAGTTGCAAAAAGATGATAAGTTACTGAGAATTACAAATCGACATAAAATTCACTATAACCAAAAAGTAGTAACTTTTTTTTATTTGAAGTCAAAAAAGTATTTTTGACTTGACCGTTTTCTGCTTAACACGATCCAATTATATAATAACTAGTTTTCGCGTGTAGCGCAACCTGCTTATGCAGACCGGTAGACGGTTGAGCCCTTTTTGTATGGTCAAAATGGCGTTCTTTATTTTTTATTTTTTTCTTGGTCGCCATCTTGGATTTTGAAACGGATGTCCTTTTTAAAATCAGAACCCCCGAAATTGATAGGTTATCAAACAATACTTTTTTTACAAAATATGCATGTCCGTCATCTTGATTTTCAAACTGTATGTTGTATTCGGAATAGACACCTTCAAAAACCTGTTAAACGACACCCATGTTAGCATACCCGAAAATTTCATAACCGCCATCTTATATTTTTGTTGGAGGAATCGTGCCGCGAAGGGCGAAGCCTTTAGAGTTCGGGCGGGGCGTTGATGAGCCAGTGAGTCTGGACGTCAATTTTCTCATATTTAGAAGATAGATGGTGATATTGATGACTGGCTAAACAATTTGTTAGATCAGCATGTGAAATTTCGTCTCGGAGGCCAAAACCTAATTTGGGTTGCTGCGCCAAAAAAAAATGAATGATTGAATTAAGTTGTAAAATGGACTTGCGCAACAATTTTAACTGATCATTGCAATTTTTTTTGAGATGTAACTACTTTAGTAATCCATTTTTTGTTCAGAATTGGTAAAGATCCTGTCACTAATAATATAACATGGCATTTGAATATTGCTGATCTTCCTGACAATGATATATATATTTATAACTGCAAACATTCAGGCAAATTTTCAAATAATAGACATTTAGATTTCAATTGTTAGTGGCATACAATTACCATCATAAGTTGATGAAACTTCTGGAAATTACTAGAAATAATTTCAGACTGCAATTATTTTTCACTGACTGTGGTTGTCTGAACACGTGCTCTTCCAAATTTATGGCACCCTTGCCCGCGTTTTTGTTTCCGTGATTGTTCGTTTGACGTTTACTATGCTATGACCCTCGGTTCTAAATTCAAGTGTTTTTCGCGTCGTATGCACGCTGCATCTACCTACTCGAGTTGTGTTAGTGCTTGAATATATACTCGCGTTGGGTACGCGCTTCCATACCTATCTGTTGCATGCTCGCGTTTCCATATCTGCTCGCGTGATATATGTGCTTCCACGCACACTCGTATTGTGTACGTGCTCACATACCTACCTGTGTCGTGCTCGCGTTTTCACATCTACTAGCATACATGCTTACACACTAACTCGTGTTGTATACCTACCAGTGTACATAGTGTTAGTGCTTGAATACCTACTCGCGTCGCGTACATCGATCATACCTGTGATATCTAAATTGTGGTGACACGCGCGTACTTATATCCACACCTGCAGCTAAGTGCACCGAGAAGGGAAGCAGAAATAAAAGAGACATACGAGCTATCAGCCCCGCGGCATACTCACGTGACACCTGAAAAAACCTGGAAAATTTGGTGAGCCCATTCGATTTTAAAACTCTTTCTAGCATCAACAGCCCCAGCCCAGTCGCCAGAACATCGAGAGTAAAGAATTCCGGCCATTCATTCCCGGCCAAAATAAGACCTCACGTGCGCGCCTTTTACATCGGTCACGACCTAAGTGTCCTTCATGAATAACTTGTAACATTTACTCCTCAATGAGTGGGGAATTAGTACTTGTTTGTTTTTAAAAATAATTCCATTTATTGAATAAAGTTGGTCCCTAATTGGCCAAAAATATCTTAAACTTTCTTCTAAATTACATTTGTGGTGTGGCCAGCCGTTATTAATATTTGATAGCAACTTTAAACAATCTTTGTCTTTGCTAATTTCTTGTCTAACTATCTGTAATTTATTTTCTGACATAGGAACACTTGACAACAACATGTTCACTTGGTACATTACACTTTTGCTTATCTTATCATCATATAAATCTGAAAGGGGCGCACGTGACAATGTGTCCGGTATATACATAAACTTGCCCGGTTTATATGTAACCACTAAATCATACGCTGCAGGCGTGCTGGTACCGAGTCGAGCGGCTGCTTAAATATAGATTCTAAAGGTTTGTGGTCAGTTTCTACAAGCACATTAATTTTTCCATAAATATAGTGATGGTATTTCTCACACGCAAACCAATGGCTAACATCTCCTTCTCAATTTGAGCGTATCTGGTCTGTGTATCCGTGAGTGTGCGCAACGCGTACTCGATGGGCCGCCCGTCCTGCATCAGCACCGCGCCTAGCGCAAAACTACTCGCGTCCACCGACAACAACACAAGACGAGATACGTCATAGAGAGCCAACACAGGAGCATCACTAATTAATTGCTTTAATTTTTGAAACGCACTTTGGTGCTCTAATTCCCAGTTCCACACAATATCTTTTTTAAGTAATCTAGTAAGTGGATGAATATGCTCAGAATACATTTGAATAAACTTCGATAAGTAGTTAATCGCACCTAAAACTCGCTCTAATGCCTTCCTATCAGTAGGTGCTGGCATCTCATTAATTGCCCTTATTTTTCTGCATCTGGTTTCATTCCGTTTTTATTAAAAATATGCCCCAAATAGGTTACCTCTTCAACGCAAATTTTACACTTTTCCTTATTAAATTTTAAATTAAGTTCGCGTGCCCTATTGAATAATGCCATCAGTCGTTGATCATGCTGGTGTTTATTTTTGCCCCGGCAAATAACGTCATCGATAAAGGAATCGACCCCGTCTAATCCTTTTAGTAACTGCTTAATTTTGGCATGAAAGACCTTTGAAGCACAGTTCAGGCCGTAAGGTAGCCTTAAGTATTGATAACGCCCAAATGGCGTGCTGAAAGTGCAAAGATCTGAAATAGGGCTATCCATCTTTATCGCCCAAAATCCTGAAGTGGCATCGAGCACTGAAAAATATTTTGCACCTTGTAACTTTGTTGCCATTTCACTTATAGTCGGGAGTTGAAAATGAGCGCGCTAAATCGCAGTATTTAATGGCCTCGGGTCCATAAATATACGTAATTGACCGTTCTTTTTAGCTACAATAACCAACGAATTCAACCAAGGTGTCGGGTGACTCACCTTCCTAATAACACCTAAATCAGTTGTAGTATTCTTCTCTTCCTGTATTTTAGTTAGTTTCTATTTCTTGTTTTATTTTTTTACATTGTATTTTGCATTGTCACAGGGGTCATGTCATTGGTCTGTCATATAGCCGTTGACATTGAATCCTATGTCTTTGGTTACTCTCTGCCTTTGGTTGATGGCATCATTCCTTGTCGTTGGCGTCTAAACCATTGACATAGAATGATTTTCTATGTCATAGAATGATTTCTTTGCCCTAGAATGACATAGAATGATTTCTTTGCCCAGGCGCGAACCCTACGCTACAACAGTACTCGACATCTAGTATATTTCCTTAAAGTGATAGGCGCGTGTGACCTACGCTACAATAGTACTCAACACCTAGTATTTTCTCTAAAGTGGTAGGCGCGTGTGAACTCACTCCACAGTTCCCTCTTCTGCCACTGTACCTCGCGTGGGGGCTCTCAATAACTCTAGCCTCCTCGTACCACCGGCTGGAAGCCGTGAGGGTAACTCCAGCCTCCTCGTACCTCCGGCTGGAAGCCATGAGGGCAGTCCTATCCTGCCTCCGGCGAGGAGCCGTGAGGGCAGCCTTCTCTTGCCTCCGGCGTGGGCCGTGAGATCTGCTGCAGACACCACCTCGAGCGCCGAGTAACCGGCGTAGCGCTATCAAGACCTCGCTCTCCTGGCTTCAGCTACGTCGTCCTACTTCAGTCGAACTCTTGTTTTTCCTCAGCTACCTATAACTACCTATAACCTATAACCGCCAGTGACGTTAGGGAGGCAGGACCCAAACATACATCTTAAAATACATACATCTGTTCTCTTGTATCTACTCTCTTTCTCTACTACCTCTAACCTTTCACTCGACCTTTCCCTACCTACGTGTAGGGTCTTATATCTATAGGACCCTCGACGTAGCCTACCTCGACTACTGTTCACTAGGTCCTTACGGCTCTGCTGTAAGGCTTAGTGTAACATTACAGGACCTATAAAAAAATTAGAATTTCGTTCTGTAGAAGCATATTCTAGAAATATAATTATTTATATTTAACATTAGTTTATTTGTTTTAGGCTGTACTTCTTTTTCAAGACATTCAATGGTGTTGGTAAATCCAGTTAAATTGCAATTCACAGGTAAACCATTTAGATATTTAAAATTGAGATTTTGTATTATTCATTGCATTTATTTTAGTTTTCTTTTATTTTCAGATTCGTCATATACTGCTGCCAAGAAATCGTGTTTCATCTAACTTCATTCCAGCTTAGTTTGTGTATTTAATTTAATTTTATAAAAATAAGAATAATCTTCCATGACTGTTGTAAGAAAGCAACAGTTCATTCCTTGTGTAAAACTTTATTTCCCATAACACCCCCAATCCCATCTGGTAACCAGGTAAAGGTAATGGTAATGGTAATGGTAATGGTAATGGTAATTATGTGTTGGTATGGTAATATTGAGTAAGTATTTAGAGATAAGAGCACATTAGTTACTTAAATAGCGATTTTAGTTCTTGTAGACTCATTCTAATTTAATATAAATATGTAGGCAGGAATTAGGAATGCAACCGGTGGGTTGGATCTTACCACGGGCTCCCAGCGAGTTACCACGGGGCTTGCAGCCGGTATGCTTTAGGGTCGGTGGGTTGGATCTTACCATGGGCTCCCAGCGAGTTACTTACCATGGGGCTCGCAGCCGACGAGTTAGGAATGCGGTCGATGGGAGGTTCTTACCACGGGCTCCCAGCAGGATACTTACCAGGGTTCCTGCAATCGAACGTATTAGGGTCGGTGGGTTGGATCTTACCATGGGCTCCCAGCGAGTTACTTACCATAGGGCTTGCAGCCGACGAGTTAGGAATGCGGTCGATGGGAGGTTCTTACCACGGGCTCCCAGCAGGATACTTACCACGGTTCCTGCAATCGATCGTATTAGGGTCGTCGGGTTGGATCTTACCATGGGCTCCCAGCGAGTTACTCACCATGGGGCTCGCAGCCGACGAGTTAGGAATGCGGTCGATGGGAGGTTCTTACCACGGGCTCCCAGCAGGATACTTACCACGGTTCCTGCAATCGAACGTATTAGGGTCGGTGGGTTGGATCTTACCATGGGCTCCCAGCGAGTTACTTACCATGGGGCTCGCAGCCGACGAGTTAGGAATGCGGTCGATGGGAGGTTCTTACCACGGGCTCCCAGCAGGTTACTTACCACGGTTCCAGCAATCGAACGTATTAGGGTCGGTGGGTTGGATCTTACCATGGGCTCCCAGTTAGTTACTTACCATGGGGCTCGCAGCCGACGAGTTAGGAATGCGGTCGATTGTTAGACAACGAACTCCCGTGTATTATTGGGTATACTAGATCACCGGAGCGAAACCGGGCAGCGAACGGAATGAGCTGTACGGCTGTGAGAGCGGAGGTGGTCTAGAATGCCCAATAATACACTACTCCCGCTGTACTATCGGTGCTGATCTGTTAATAAAACAAGTATTGAAATCCATCAATTTGGAAAAGCCAAAGAAACGGAATGCCCTACCTGGGAAATTACACTTTTTGAAGCTAATCGACTTGTGCAACATTACTCTTGCTTGTGTTAAACTAAAACACCTATACTTATTAAACATTCCTTTTAATTCGATATTTTACAAATTATAATGCGAGAACACATAAACAACGATCTACGCGCGAAAACGATCTGTCAAAAGTGCCGTGTAGTGTTGCACCACACCGCGTGGACTGGTAGTGTTGTACCAATTGTGTCGTTGATCGATTTTCTCTTAACAGTTCGGCCGTCCTGCTCATTCCTTCGCCCTCGAAGGACAATCGTAGTAGCTTCAGTAGTGGCTGTTCCAAAAGCCTGGCACAGAATCTTCTTCTACTTCGTTCTAGAGTATCCCAGAGCTATTGAAACAGACGCAAACTCCAAAAGTAGATGTTGATATAACTTTATTAACTGTAGATAATAAGTCTGAAAACAACATACAGGTAAAGTTTCAAGTATGACTTGATCGGCTGAAATTGTCTCATTATGATGAGAAATATCGAAGCTGAAGGTTAGAACCTTAGCTCCAAAGGTAACTTCAACCAAAGGTAATTTGTGTAAAAAAGCAGATGTTTGTTCTCGGGTCATGGGTGTTTGGGTTTGTCTTTGCGTTTTCCAAGGGACCCACGACACAAGAGAAAACCCTAGTGTGGGTCCTTGAGTGCGTGGCGCTTAACTCTCAGATTCAATCACTATGAAAAACAGTTATTATAACTTCAGCCCCAGAGGCAATTTAAATATTACAATTAAATATCATTTTGCATTCTATTCATATCAGTAACCTCAGCTCTAGATATGCAAAGATAGTTAATAAGTTGTGTTTGATTTTTATGCTGAACAACATTACACTAAATAAAAGTATGGTGTAGCTTAGTATATCGCATATACATCATATTTTCCCAGAAAGGTTAATAAACTGAACATCTCAGCCCCATAAGCAACATGTATCATGTGTCTTACATGACTCATTCACAGCACAAAGATAATGTTCGAGTTGAGCTATTTGACAACATTATAGCATTTTAAAAGATGTAAACATTTAAAACCTTGAATGATTTCGCATATTTTCACGTATTTGTTCACTGATTTCCATCTTATATTAT
The DNA here is from genome assembly GCA_949987775.1 of Aproaerema taeniolella. Lineage (NCBI taxonomy): Eukaryota > Metazoa > Arthropoda > Insecta > Lepidoptera > Gelechiidae > Aproaerema > Aproaerema taeniolella. The sequence goes on from CATLJT010000241.1 coordinate 103,562, forward strand.
TTTACGTGTAATAATTAGGGGTGCTATTCTTCTAACACCACACACAAGCAAAGACATTCCTTTAAAATTATACATCATCATTATCATACTCGGGACTAAGCTAATAACTAAATATCAACTTATTGCGAACTATGCCAAAATCTAGTAGTGCACCTAGAAGATGGAAGTTAATTAAATTTTCTATAACTCTTAGTTGACTGAGCAGTTATCATCTCTCGATACCATAACGATTAACTTCCTGTCGTAAGGTATTCGATTTCAACAAAACAATCAAAATCATTGATTATGCTTTGAATTATGACCAGTATCCTCACACAAAGGTTAAATTATTTTGAATCTAGAAATATTGTGTTAGGTATTCCATATTAAATGTAAAGAAAAGCTGTCTACGCTTCAAAGCTGCGACACGGTCCATAACTATATGTAGAAATAGATATCTATACATCGCTATAATTTCAAGTCAACTTTTTTTAAGCTTTCTCTAGCTGTTATTTATGTTATATTGTAAAATCACGCGATATGCATCATATGATCTCCTTTATCCAATCAAATCGTTTAATTTGTATGTCGTACTACGATCTCGTCATAGGTGGGGTACGCACATCAATCTTTGTACACCTTTTCGCCTCTGTATTTATGTCTCTGTATTTATGTATTTATGTTCAGGTTAATGTCGTATATATTTCTTATTCTATTGTATAAGCAAGTTTCTTATTGCGTTAGTTTAAAATATTAGTCTGTCTGCATTTCATCTTCGTCGAAGGCACTTGACCTAATTTTGTAATATTATAAATTACAATATAATAATTTATTAAAGTTATTTCGTTTTTAATTTCACTTGTTCCCGTAGCGAACAAAGCTATATTATCAATAGCACTATACAGTCCTTTCAACATCTTTACCCTTTAGGCAATAGAAGTTAGCTCCTTGGGCATAAAATCAAATCAACCTAATAGTTTAAGTTATTTAGTGCAATCTTTATAACAGACTATTTCAATGCAAAATATAAGTTCTATAATGCGTTAAGTACACTTTGAAACCAGCAAGGCTGTTTCTAACCCCTTTAGGCAAAATTCTTAAAAAAATATTATTGTCCTTGTCTTCCGAGGACCCCACTGCCAAACTTGGTAAGAAAGCAATTAAATGTTAGACATCATTCTAGCGAAATATGTCATGTTGTTGCGTATTTAAAAAACTACATATAGCGACCTGTAATCGTCGCATTTTCGTTATATTCATGGTATCAATTAATTAAAGTTTCTTTACTAGTAACAATCTGTAAAGGCGTTTATATAAAGTTACAGGAAATCATTCAGTCATTAGGCCCCGAAGGCTGTACTAGGCTAAGAGTCTTATCATCACGCTTCCATAGCAATATTACAAAGTGCCTAATCAATATTGATCATTATCATCACTTCTCACTGGGGAGACTGTATCTCCGCAAACAGACTCAGAGCTAGAAGAGAAAATGTAATTCAGATTTAGGTAATTGATGTAGTTTACATAACATACTGTGTTTTATGCATTTGTATTCCACAACCAAAGCACTTTAAGAGTAATTCAGTAATTTGGTGCAAGAGTGAACACGAAACGCCATCGGCTTCGATCGGCAACACTAGGCCCTATTAAGGTTATTTCTGTCGAAACAGTAACATTACAAATGCCAGAAACCCTGCTGTCAAACAGCGTTCTCATTTCCTTAAGCCTTCTTCTCTAAAGTTATTTCAGAGGCTGCATCAATATCAACCTTACTGGCTAATCAATCATTTTACTAAAAACTATTTCAACCATATGTTAAATATACATATTAGCAAACCAGGCAAACCTGTTTGGCCCAGAAAGCCAGCACAGGTGTATTCCCAAATGAAGATTAAATTCCAAAGTCAGCACATGGCAGCTCCATCATGCTGTTTCGGAAACAGCATCCAGTACCCGGCCCCGGAGGCAGCACTGTCTAGCCTAGAAGCCAACCGTTTTAAGCCCCGGAGGCGATTGTGCAAACTTCTGAAGCAAAAGTTCAAAGTGTTATTATAAAGTATCAGTATTTTTGAACTCACAAGTAATGTCATAATCCTTCGAAAACAAGTATCTGGTCATAGGCCCCGTACGAAGGGTAATTTTATAATTATAAGCCCCATAGGCACGTTTATTCATTTTAGTGCAATGATAAACCTTTTTGTGACTGCCATATTTACTGCAACAAAGTTAGACCGTTAACTTCAAAGGTGAATTTTTAAAAATAAGCCCTGCAGGCGGTTTTACAAGTAGACAAGTTTAGACTTAGTATATTGTTTAAGATTCTCGCGGTTACTTTCACCTATTTTATGTTTTAAACTAGAAAGTTTAGAATCGTTAGCCCCGGAGGCGAGTTTAGGACATGAACAACCCGAATAGGTAAGTCAGACATTCATTCACTTAGGGTCTCGCAAGAAAAAGTCTATGAGATTTGTATCCCTTAGATCATAGAGGGCGGCAATTTTTGATCATAAGCCCCGTAGGCGGTTCAACGTGAGTCTCTCAAACTAACTTTACGAGATTTACCACATTAGCCCTGTAGGCCAGTTATATTATTCAGACATAAATGCAAGTTTTCACACTGTTGGTAATCTCAAGCCCCGTAGGCGATTTACCAAGAGCCCCAGAGGCATTTTTTTAAGTCTCACCGATTAGAGGCGATTCATATATCCAAACTTTTGACTTTTCAGTAAAAAGAGTAATGAGTGCATTAAAATGTTCTTTATACTTCTCATACACCTTGCAGGCAAGTATTATGTACTCCATAGGCAAATGTCCTGAGAACAATGGTTAAACGCACCGAAGGCAATTTCATACGGCTCCGAAGGCTACATTTATACAGCCCCGAAGGCAAAACTTATACAGCTCCGAAGGCAAAAAATATATAGCCCTGAAGGCAAAAACTATATAGCCCCGAAGGCAACTGTGAATGTGTAGGCTCTTAGGTGAATGTGATTAGCCCCTGAGACAAGTGGTAAGCCCCTATGGCATTAATTTCATGAGCCCCTCAGGCAATAATTTCGTAAGCCCCTGAGGCAAAAGTTTTGTGAGCCCCTGAGGCATTAATTTCGTGAGCCTCTGAGGCATTAATTTGTGAGCCCCTGAGGCACGTGTCGCAAGCCCCTGAGGCAAGTATCGTAAGCCCCTGAGGCATGTGTCGGAAGCCCCTGAGGCATGTATCGTAAGCCCCTTAGGCATGTATGGTAAGCCCCTGAGGCATTTATCGGACGCTCCTGAGGCATGCATCGTAAGCCCCTGAGGCAATGTGTCGTAAGCCCCTGAGGCAATGTGTCGGAAGCCCCTGAAGCATGTAGCATAAGCCCCTGAGGCATGTGACGGAAGCCCCTAAGGCAAGTATTATAAGCCTCTGAGGCATGTGTGGTAAGCCCTTGAGGCATTTGTCGGAAGCCCCTGAAGCATGTAGTGAGGTCTTTGCCGTAAGATGACACCATGACGTCAACAGAAGCAGGCCCCGTAGGCGGTAGTTCCAGGTCTTATAGTGTTCTTCCGACGCAACGTGTTATGTAGTGTTGCAAGCCCCATAGACAGTGTAGTCTCACCCGGAGGTAGTGGTAAGATGCCACTTAGGAAGTGTCATCACGCCCCACAGGCAGTGGCGCCAGCCTCCTTGGACAGTAGCCTCAGTTTGATAAGGCATCAGTGACAAGCCCCGGAGGCAGAATCACAACAATAGACTGCAACATAAAATAAAGAAAATAATAGTAGTGATACTATACAACTCATCCTGTCTGATTCAATGTTTCAATCCTGTAAATTTGTGGCAGACTACAAACTCTTTATTTACTATTAGTAAATTTGTTATCATCAATCATCACCAATGTCGCAGTAGGTATTAAATTAAACTGTGCAAAGATCAAATATTGTAGATCAGAGAAGATTGATAAGTAATGTTATTACAATTATTACTGATAATTATTGTGAAAATATTTTATAATTAAAATATATCAAATCTCATACATTGAACAACTCATCTTCCCATAATACATCACATTAAATTCAGTTTCCTCAATATTAATAAATAATCAATTTCTAAATATTCAATAATCATTAGAAGAAACAAATAACACACAATAAGGTTCAGGTGTTAGTTCAGTAAGGTTTTCTCCCATATTTCTTATCCATTTGCAATAAAGGTGAAATTAAAACAAACTTGCATACCTAATTCTGGCACAGTTTGTGCCTCTCTCTAATAGATATTTTTCCTTAGGAATGTCTTAAGTAAGCTATTGAAACATTCACGACATCCTTGTTTAGTGATAGGTTTCATATGAAATATTTAATGAAATAATTAATTTATTCAACCCCGATAAGTCTTTATAGGTGAAATTCAATCATTTGTTACACTGATAACAATTTAAATTGATCACTACTGTTATAACATGTTGACAACACACACACTTTCATATATGTAATTATGGTTTTATATTTTGTGGGTATCAGAATAAAATAACATCTGTAAGTAACTTCAGTGAGTTCACCGAGTAACTCAATCTTGTCACTTCGTCATCTTCACATAACTAACAAAACCTTATCATTTACTACTAGAATATTATGTATGTGTCACTTACATAAAATTAAATGAACTGTGTAACATTAAATAACTGAACATTCTTACCAAAACACAATGTTAGGTATTTGCGCATTATGTTATACTTATCCAGCTGTACCATCCTCATCTAGTGTGCAATCATAAGTTTGTGTTATTGTAGATGCGAAACATCACTCATGCTGTCTTGGCCATGCCTTTTCTCAAGTTTTAATCGCATTTCTTCATTGCGTTTTCAATCCAAGATAACCACACTCAATGACCTTGAAAACTGAAAAAAAATACTAAAGATGGGGAAGTGAGCTGCCCCTTTTCCGACACGCCGACCACATTCCTTTTAATTCGATATTTTACAAATTATAATGCGAGAACACGTAAACACCGATCTACGCGCGAAAACGATCTGTCAAAAGTGCCATGTAGTGTTGCACCACACCGCGTGGACTGGTAGTGTTGTACCAATTGTGTCGTTGATCGATTTTCTCTTAACACTTGCCTCAAAAAGACGAGTCCATGACTTGACAATGTTATGTATCGATCAAGACAATTTTATCGATAATGAAGATTACATAATCTTTTGGCCAAAGTTTGGTTCCAAAACAGACTCCACCACTTTTCAGCAATCTGGTTGGTAGTTATTTTGCAGTACTGAATCTACCAATATATGCCCAGTTTTCTGGATAAGAAAAATCCTGGATTTTACAAACACTGTGCGTGGTACTTTTAAGGAATTATTCCAGACTACACCTAGTTCAACTAAGCCAGCTTCAACTATAATTTCATCATGGGTCAAGACTGTTTTGACCAGTGCCGACATCCAAACAACTCCTGGTAGTTCAAGAGCAGCTGTAGCTTCTCTGAACTGGGTGCTAAATATGCCCTTGGACGAAATACTAGCTAGAAGAAATTGGAAACAGGCCAATATCTTTTTGAGGTTTTATAAAAAAGAAATCAAGCTAGATAATAATAATTTTCTTTTAAAATTATTTAATGCAGTATAATTTTATTACTTATGTGATTACTATAATAAATATGTAAGCTGATTCTAAGGAAGAATAATTTTTATCTTTTATTTTGTTTTTTAGTTTACCTTGAATGTTAATTTCTTTAAGTTTAATAATATTATTGTATTTTTGTTATACTTACGAGTGTTTCATGCTTTTAACTTTACCTTTTGGCTACCATCACCAGTCGAAAACAAACACATCTCATCTTCTTCCCGGACGAGGCGAAGGGAGCATAATTACACAATTTTAACCTCCAATAAATTTGATATTATGCTTCTGAAGCCTCGTCCGGGATATTTAAAAGCTGCCTGGTAAAGATGAGACTCAATCAGGGAAAATGCGCTGCTACCCTTATTTATAACATTTCCCGCGCAAACTGCCTAATGATGGTAGGGATAAAGCAAATTGTTTTAACAGTCATAATATAAAGAAGAATACTTCTTATGAAATCGTTTTGGAAGCTGTTATGAAGTGAGAAAAGGACAGAAATAGGTAAAACAAACGACTCTCTCTCATCTTATTCTTCTTCCTGGACGAGACTTCAGGAGCATAATATCAATTTTATTTGAGGTTAAAATTGTGTAATTTTCACTGCCTGGCGCAAGAGACATCATTAATTTGATCGCATTATTTATCATAGAGCTTAGGTGCAAATATAACTAGAAGTATCTTAAATTTTGGCGTATGGCATAACACACTTACACAAATGGTTACTTTGTTTTCATGACTTGGGAATTAACAAATATCGCGAATACATATCATGCACTGTAAGGAACATTTTGAAACAGCATTATTTCCATAATAAAGGGGATAAGGATGTCATAAAAAGGGGATACATGTTTTAATTGATAATTTTCATGACAAGGATCTAAGTAACATCTCACAAAAAAGTATGTATATTTTATAGGCGTAAGGGTATTTTTTCTCAAAATATGTTTTATGCAAAGGCTTTAAGTAACGTTTTGCAAAAAACGTAATCTCCGTCAAGGTCACGGCAGAAGGTTCTGACCGTTACGTTAATAACATAAATGTAAAAAAGTATTTAGCGTACCTTGCATCAAAAAAAAAATACCTTGCAAAAAAAAATCGGGTCTTTCCCATACACGTGAAAGGGCGATGGATTTTTTTCTAGCCCCGCAGATATCATTGAGTGATAGAAGGCGTTTCCTAAGAACGTTTTTCGATTCAGCAATCCGTTTGCGAAACATTAATTTTTATAATAAAAAAAATGTGGAATAATTCACGAAGGTAGCTTATACGACGAAGTTTACTCTAATTTCAAATGGCTGCCATACAAAGTTCCACGTTTTAAATGCAGCAGTTCGATATTATTCCTGAAACAATAATACAGTCAAAAAAAAATTCGCGCATTAATTATTATTCTTAACAATAATATTGTCGCTGCAAAAAAAACAATTTTCGCGCTCGCTTCGCTTGCGCTTTACTTACTTTCATTGTGTTGTATTATTCTGTTGTATTTAGGCCAAAACTAAAGTTATTTTTGAAGTAATCATCGGGAAACTTTTCCCATTAGTATAATCGAGGTGCAGCTAAATAGTGGTTGTTTTTTCATATTATCCTAAATCCAAAAAAGCTTTAGTTCATAATATTATGTATTCAATATATACTTCAATATTCATTTAATATTTACTGTGGTTACGTGACTCCTGACAGTGTGCAACGGTTTTGTTATTTGTGTAGTCATTATGGGGTTACAACAAATTCATATTAGTTGTTGTACGAGTAGTAACTTTTTTAATGTATATCAAATTGTTTTTTTTTAATTCGATGAATTTTTTTTTCTCCAATATCATCGAGGGGGGAATCGTAGGATAGATTTTTAGGATTTTTAGGTAGGAGTTTACTAAGATCGATTTTCGATTCAGCACTCCGTTTGTGAAAAATTCATTTCTATAGTAAAATTATTTGTTAAAAACAAGTGTCCCCCCCTCTACCAACTAAATGGTTGATTCTAAAAATGTGAAAAACTCACAGTGATAGAACATACAAGAATATTAAAAGGACAACTATCACACATAAGTTGGCCCTTCAAGTTTGCGAATAATAGTCGACCAAGTGCAAAACGTTGCTGGGAATAATAAGAATATATTTACTTATATTAGATCCTTGGTACTACAGAGCTTAAATTTGGTATGGTCATACATATTGATTGAGCTGACAGATTTAAAATAAATAAAAAGATAGTGTGGAGGTAGATCCACGGTTAAAGGTGGTGGGAAGAAAAAACGTCAATTTATGTTCGCCGGTTTATTTGCATTCAATCTACGCTTAGTACATAGGTTTACATCAGTTTCCACGCAGTGGATTGATCGTATCGGGGAGCCTTGTTTGACTGACGCCTTAGGGTTTGGCCAAAAGAAAAGAACAAAGTTGCACGGATGGTGCCTATGCTCAGAGGTGTCAGAGATGGACTGCTGGCGCTATCGCATCTCCTAACCTTACTGCCTTGGAGTGGACTGCGGGAGCTATCGCACTCTTGGGCCTAATCAAGTTACTGAAGGACTGCTGGCGCTATCGCTTAAGTAACTCGCTAGCTACTGATGATGTGTTTCGGGGAAGTCTTCTCGAGCGCCGGAGGGGCGCTCGGGGAAGCCGCGTCGGGGCGAACCCCATGGCGGCGAAAATCTATCGCGGCCTATAAAAATAGGCCGGTCGTTGGGACAGCCTCTGACCCTACCTGCGTGTAGGGTGAGGGGACTATTCTGCTCCCCCCGACAGGGAAGGCAAGAGCGTACCTTCGGCTGTCGTAGGGAGCATTTTGGGGGGGACGCGGGCGGGCGGGAAAAGGCGACGCAACCATACAATGGCTACGCCGACAGTTCCCGCCCATCCGCTGTCTGTCAAGTAAGTCTGTCACTGGGCCCTCCCACACGGCCCTGTGGTTGGAACACAACGCGTAACGTGTGAGAGTGACCCATTCATCAGTCATGTAACCGTCAGCGGCCATCGGCCCGCTACGGTTACATGACCGAGTTGGAATGTCGAGGGGGAGCTAAGGGGGATCGACTTCTCGTTTAAAAGGTACCGAAGGGTACTAAAGGAGAAGGGGAAAGAGCAAAGTGATGGTGCGGGCAGAGAGCTCATTGCCCGCTGTGAAAAACAAGCCTCCCTAGGGAGGGAGGGACCCAAAGTTGGTGCAACCTATGCTGCTTCCCATGACCCACCACCGCATTCGCGGTTTGGTCGCCGCCATGGGAAGCAATATGGGACGGGTGGAAGCCTGGTGGAGCCTTGCAGCCGTCCTGCCACAGGGCTAGAGACAGACTGCCCAGCTCCACCTCGCCCACCTTGGTCTTGCGTGGAGGGATCTAGGGGGGTCACGTTGGTGAGAGGTAATTGCGCGTAGCTGAGGTACCTCGCGGCCTCAACCCTGTGGGAGGTCAAGCGGGGAGGTTCAGGTGCATCTGCCTCGAGCCCTCGACCCAGGGGGGGTCGGGCGAGGCAGAACGATGTCAAGTCCGGGGGTGCGTCGAGTCCGGTGGGGGCTGCCTCGCGCCCTCAACCCTAGGGGAGGTCGAGCGAGGCAGCGTAGAGTCTTGATCGGTGGTGGTGTCATCGTCCGGTGGGATGAGCTCTCTTGGGAGAGCTCTGCAGCGACGGTCCGGGGGGCGGGCGTGGAGGGGCGCGATGTCGCGCAGATGTTCGAACGCGGAGTTATCCGCGCGATCGAACATCCTCCTCGCCAGGCGGACGATGAAGTCGTCCAGGCTGTCGAGTTTGAGGTCGCGCCGGATCACGTCGTTACGAACGTAGCGGCCGGCGTTGACTATGTTGCGTAGGCACTGGTTCTCCTGGGCTCGGAGGCGGCGTTTCTGCGACTCGCAGACCAGTGCATACCATGCCGGTGCCGCATACGTTAGACGTGATCGGATATACGTTTTGTATACCATGAGCTTGGTGTGGAGTGGGAGCTTCGAGGCGAAGACGGTGCGCAACCTAGCGCTCGCGACTTTGGCCTGGACGACGGTGTTGTTCACGTGGGCGCGCATGGTAAGCCGGCGGTCGATAGTGACCCCCAGATACTTTACCTGATTGGCCCACGGAACGGGCTGTCCTTGTAGGGTCAGTTGGGGCGGCGGGATTCTCCATAGTCCGGTAGCCATGGCCTGCGTTTTGGCGACATTCACGGACATCCGCCATCGCGCTAGCCACTGTGGTAGGGAGTCGAGAGTGGGCTGCATCTTCGTCGCAGCGTGGACCAGACGATACGACGACGCGAAGTACGCCGTGTCGTCTGCGAAGAGAGCGAGCCTGACGTCGCCTACCACGGGGATGTCGTCCGTGTAGAGTGCGTAGCAGGCCGGGGAGAGGCAGCTTCCTTGGGGAACGCCCGCTCTGACAGCGCGCTCGGTAGAGACCGCATCCTCAACAGCCACCTGGATTCTGCGGTCCTTTAGGAAGGAGGAGATCACTCGGATGATGCGGCGTGGCGCGTCCGACCGCGATAGCTTGTACAGCAGCCCCTCGTGCCATACGCGGTCGAACGCTTTCTCCATATCCAGCATCACCACGACCGTGAATTCCCGCTTGTTGTGGCAGGTGGCCAGGTGGTGGAGGACACGGGTGAGCTGCAAGGTGGTGGAGTGGCCCTGCCTGAAGCCGAACTGTTCCGGGCGGGGGGTGATGTACGGGACCAGATGTGTGAGAAGCAGTTTCTCGAAGACCTTGGACAGTGTGTCGAGGAGGGTGATGGGCCTGTAGTTTTGGGGGCGTTTCGGATCCTTACCCGGTTTCGGTAGCAGGATGACGCGGCCTAGCTTCCAAGAGGTCGGAAAGCTACCTGTGCGAAGAATGCCGGTGTACAAACGCGCGACTGCTGCCACCGTTTTAGGCGGAAGGTGGCGCAGCGCAGCGTTTGTGATGCGGTCGGGGCCAGGTGCTTTCCGTGGCTTCGTCTTGAGAAGGGCGCGTTGCACTTTGCCGGGCGAGAAGACGATCGGGTCTTCCCCCGTGACTACAGGTGCCGCTAGATACTCACTCAAGTGGGTGAGGACCTCCTCCTCGTGTATGGGGTCACCGCAGGGGTTCGGTGAAAACTGCTTCTCCAGGCTGTCAGCGAACAGTTCCGCCCTGTCCTTCGCTTTGTAGTGGGGTTGGTCGTTGTTGTCAAGCAGCGGCCTTACCGGTGATGGTTCGGCAGACAGCTGCTTGTAGAGTCGGTGGACTGACGGGACGCCTCCCTCCTCTACCTCTAGGAGGTGCTGGTCCCATCGTGATGTGGCGTCGTCGATGAGCTCTGCTTTCACCCTCTCCACCAAGGCATTGAGCTTGGACTTGAGGGTTGGGCATCGAGTACGCTGCCAGTCGCGTCTCAGGGTGCGCTTCTCAGCGAGTAGTAACTTAAGCCGCTGCGGGAGGGGATTAATCCTCTCTCCGGAGCGGGTGGGCTGAGAGGCGGATTGAAGTGCACCCTGAATCGCCGCTGTCAGCTCCTCCGTGGCTGCATCGACGTCCTCCGGGGTGGTGATCGCCTTGCTGGGGGTGTACTCGGTGAGTGCGTCCGTGAACCTCTCCCAGTCCGTGCGCATGCGCGGGGCGGGAGGGGCAACGCGGACCGGGCGGAGATCCAGGACGCACAAGACAGGTCGATGGTCCGATGGTAGGTCGGGCATTACCTCCAATTGTGGTGAGATATGCAGGCCGCGATAGACCACTATGTCCAGGACCTCGCCTTTCCCGCTGACTGGATCGTAGCGGGTCGGCTCGTCAGGTCCCAGACAATCGTAGTGGTGGTCCACGGCGTCCTGCATAAGGTGGCGTCCGTTGGGGCAGGTGGTGGTTGAATTCCAGGCGGGGTGCTTGGAATTCAGATCACCTGCCAGCAGTGTGGAGTGGGAGGAAAGCAGCAGACTACGAACCTCCCCGGGCTGCAGTGGGACGACTGGTGGCTTGTAGGCGGCGTAGAGGCGAAGGTCGCCGCTGCCTGTGTGCACGTCAACCCCGAGCGTGTACACAGTCGTCGTCTGAGAGAGGGGGACCGGTTGGTGAACTACCCGGCGGTGGACTAGGATCAACAGCCCTCGGTATGCCTTGCCGAGGGGGGACACTTCGTCCTTGCGGTAGGCCAGGTAGTTCGGGATCTTGAAAGGGTCCTGGGAGCTCAGGTGGGTCTCGTTGATGAGTGCAATGTCGATGTCCTGCTCGCGTAGAAAGTTCGCGAGCAGGCGCCGCTTAGTCGACAGCGATTGGGCGTTCCAAAAGACCAACCTGAGCTTATGGGTCATTGGTTCTGCCGGGCTGCGTGGCTGTCTTGGGAGCGGACCTGCTGTCGACGCACTCATTGAGCAGCCTTAGCGCTAGCTCAATTTTTGCATCGACCGTTAGGTCCGGACTAACCTCTATGGGTGTTTTGGACGATGATGGTTGGGCGGGCGGTGCTCGAGCAGGAGCCCGGGTGGACTGGGTCCATGCCGGCTTCGCCTTGGCGGGCTGCGACTGGGTGGGTTGCGTCTGGGCGGACCGCGCCCGGGCGGGCTGCGCCCCGGCGGGCTGCACCTGGTCGGACCGTGCCTGGGCTGGCTGCGCCCGGGCGGACTGCGTCCCGGCGGGTTGTGCCCGGGCTGACTGCGCTTGCTGGGTTCTGTTCCTGCCCCCACGCTTCCTCTTCCTGCGGGGGGCGGTAGGTTGCGGGGTGGCTGTTACATTGCGCCTCGGCGGGTCGTTAGCCGGCGCCATCAGCGATGACGGCGCCGCCTCCTCTACTTGAGGGCGACCCACCGCAGCGCGGGTGGTAGGGCCTAGACGGGCCACAGTCCCGGCCTTCTTGTAGCGCGACTCGCGCTTGAAGACCGGGCATGAGGTATGGTTGGCGGGGTGCTGGCCTCCGCAGTTCGCACAGGTCGGCGGGTCCTCGCGGGGGCGCGGGCAGTCGGCGGCGGCGTGCGGGCCTCCGCAGCGCACGCACGCGATGGGGCGGTGGCACTGCTGTGAGGAGTGCCGAAAGGCCTGGCAGCGGTGGCACTGCGCTGGGCCCTTCTTTCCCCTCCAGGCCTCGATCTTGATCCCCGGCATATAAAGAAGCTCCGTAATGGAGTATATGCCAGGGATCAGGTTGGAGGTCTTCGCGAGCACCACGTGGAAAAGGCATCCAGGGCGCCCCGCGCGAGCCCGGATGTGTCTCACGTGCTGTGGTGCGAATCCCTTATCTTCCAGTGCACGTTTTATCTCCTCTGGGTCCGTTGTGGCGGGGAGGCCGCGTATGGCCACCTTGAGGCCTCTCTCCTCAGGCGGCGTGTATGAGAACCAGCTCACCCCCTCCTCCCTCTCCAGCTTGGAGAGGTAGGCCTGGATGAGCCGGTACTCGTTGCCCTCCGGCGGGGTGAATCGAACACCCTCGCCATAGGGGCGGGCGTTCGGGGGGTGGCCCAGCTGCTCTGCCAGGGCCGCGAAGTGCGCCGTCCAGTTGGGCAGCTTTTCCACCACAAGTGGCGGATAGTGCCCTTTCGGAGCGGCAGCGGCGCTAGCGGCGGCGGCGGTGGCAGTGGTGGTGGCGGCGGCGGCGGCAGTAGTGGTGGTGGTGGTGGCGGCGGCAGTGGCTGTGGTGGTCGCCGCGGCAGTGTTGCCTGCAGGCGGCGGCGGGGGTGGAGGGGGCGGTGGGCCAGTGAGGGCGCCCGCGTAAGTCGCGGCTGGTCTCACTGGCCGTGGGGCAGGCTCGGGCGCCCTCGTTGGGGCGGCGGGTTTCAGCGTCGGTGGCGGTCGCGCCTGTTTAGGCGCAGGGGGCGCTACGACTCTGGGAGCTGGCCCTGGGTGTAGCTCGGGCCACTTGGGCCAGTCAGGTGGGATGGTGTAGGAGGGGCCCGGGGCCTCGGTCCTCTGCAAGCCGGGAAGCGGCGGGGCTGACGGCGGGCGGAGCATGGGCGATTTCACGCCGCCGCGGCGTTCCGGCGCCGGCGGCGCGCTGCCCGCGGGCGCGTTGGGCTTAGCCGCAGGGGTCGGGATGCGCGACTCCCGTTTCTCGCGCTGCGGTTTTGGAGGTTGGGGTGGTGGGGGCATGGGCTCTTGGGGCCCCTGCCTCGGCGCCGGAGGACCGGGCGGGCGGGTTGAGGTGGCGGTATTGAAGTAACGGGCTTACGCCCGGTACTTACCGACCTGGTGCGTCGGGGGTCCCTCGGATGTAGGGGGACGGGGGCTCGCTGAGGGCGCTTGGCGGCTGTGGCGGGCGGCGAGGTTCCCTCCTCACGCTCCTTCCGCTTCTGGCGGACAGGGGGGAGGGTGACCTCCAGGCTGGTGAGCGCCTTCAGCGCCCTCAGTGACGCTTCGTCGGCGGGGTGGAGCGGCTCCTCGGGGGCTCCAGACAGCTCAATGTCCTTTATCCGGACGTACGCGGCGAGCCACAGCTGCATCTCCCGGGACAGAAGCCCCGAGGCGCACAGCCGTGACACCATCACGATGTCCGACTCAAGTCGGACACGAGGTGATGTGCTCGCCGCACTCGCCCGGATCTCCACATACGGGCTCGTGGACAGTGGTGAGGCGGGCCCCTCCGGAGTTGCAAACTCGGGAGAGGATCGCGATGTGGCGGGGGCCGGCGGTGGGGGCGGCGCGCTCGAGCGCGCTCGTCCGCTTCCGTCCATGGCACTCGCGGGGGTTAAGCACAAATGTTAAGACAGCACATACAGTTAAAAGAACACTTAAACTAGGTCTAACACAAACGCAGTCCGAAGGTGGGTAGGTCCGAATAACGAAATTCCGAACTACCCCCTGGCTGGAACGACACAAACACAAGAATAAAATCCCGCTGCGGGTAGGAAGCGACTACCCGCAGTAGTTGGCCGCGCTCACTTGAGCACCAAGCGAGGGGCCAACGGTGTCGCGGCGTGGACTCGAGCGCGCGTATGGTAGGAGGGACCCGGGTCAACCTACTACTACCATATGTGAACGAGACGAGCATCTTCGGTTAAGGCATCCTCGTCACTTATATTTTCTATTGTTTTGTACACTTCCACTGCATTTACAAATTCTTCGACTTTGTTATAGTCCCTTTCACCTTGAAAACGCAGAGGACAGCGGGTGAAATTTTTATTCATTTTATTTGATGGTAAACAACTTAGTAGCTCCTTAAATTGTTCTGTCGTAAGATGAACTGCCATATTGTGTCGATTTCTACCCTTCTAGTTAAAAGTTGGTTATTATTTACGTTGGGCGCCAAATGTGGAGGTAGATCCACGGTTAAAGGTGGTGGAGGGTAAGAAAAAACGTCAATTTATGTTCGCCGGTTTATTTTGCATTCAATCTACGCTTAGTACAGAGGTTTCCATCAGTTTCCACGCAGTGGATTGATCGTATCGGGGAGCCTTGTTTGACTGACGCCTTAGGGTTTGGCCAAAAGAAAAGAATAAAGTTGCACGGATGGTGCCTATGCTCAGAGGTGTCAGAGATGGACTGCTGGCGCTATCGCATCTCCTAACCTTACTGCCTTGGAGTGGACTGCGGGAGCTATCGCACTCTTGGGCCTAATCAAGTTACTGAAGGACTGCTGGCGCTATCGCTTAAGTAACTCGCTAGCTACTGATGATGTGTTCGGCTGCGGGGCTGCTTTTATACTCGTCGGCCGGTCGCTGGTGGTTTGGTGTCGTGTGCAAAAGTCTTCGGGATTGGTTCGATGGTGGCCTGGTGCTGTGTGCAGCGTCTTCGGGATTGGTTCGTTGGTGGCCTGGTGCCGTGTGCAGCGTCTTCGGAAGTGTAGTGCAAAGTATGTTTTCAATGTGTTGGTGAGGTGATGTTGTGTTCTTGCTACAGTCTCCCCCTCTGGTGCTCGATGACGTCCCGTTAGAGTACCAGTATCTATGAAGATGCGGTTTTTTTAGGTCGTCCACGTCTTTTTATAGGTGCTATTGGATTAGGGACTTGAGTTTCTTTTTCTCTATTTTCAAATTTGACGATTGCAGAAGAGTGATATCTTCCAAGAGGTTTTCTTGGGTCGTTTGTGTTTGCGACTTCATATATTGAGCTGCCATGTTTATTGATTACCACATAGGGGCCATCACGTCGTGGCGCGAATTTTGCAGAGAATTGTTTTTCCTGATTACTTATCGGGTGTGTTTGGACAAGTACTAAATCGCCAACATTGTAGCCTGGATCTGGTCGTCGTTTCTGATTGGCTTTCATTTTATTGTTATCTTGCATTATTTCAACATTTTCCTTTGCCATAATAAGATTTTTAGCAAGATCCTTTAAATATGGTGTGATTTCTGGTATGAAACGTTCATTATGTACGACATTACTAAAATTGTGTGTTATTTCATAGGGTGTCCTCATTTCTCTTCCAAATGTGAGGTATGCTGCTGTGAACCCAGTAGTACGATTGTGCGCCGAGTTCACTGCGAAGCGTATAGTTGGCAATGTGTTTGGCCATTTATTGTGCTGGTTTTCTACCATAATTGCTATTTGACTTTTCAAATCTCGATTTTTCCTTTCTACAATATTTGGTTCGGGGTGATATACAGGGCTTAAAAATTGTTGTATATCTAGACAGAAAGTTAGTTGTTGCATTATTGCTGATATAAATTGTGTACCATTGTCGCTCGAGATTCGACGAGGTAGTCCATAACGTAAGAAGACTTCGTTTAGTAATGTTAAGGCACACTGCTGTGCCGTTGCTTCATTGAGTGCGAATAATTCAACCCAACGGGATGCTGTATCCTCTACGATGAAGATCCATTTTTCTCCCTTCGGTCCCTGGGGAAGTGGACCAAATAAATCTATCGATAATACTTCGAAACGTTGGTTGTTTGCGGTAGATTGATATAGACCAGTCGGCTTTTGGTTTGTTGGTTTATACTTTTGACACTCGATACATGTCTTAATGTATTTAATAACGTCTTTTCGAAGTCCTTTCCAAAAGAAATTATTTTCTATACGTTTCACTGTTCTATCCACACCTAAATGACCGGAAACTGGTGTGTCGTGAAAAGTTTTAAGTATTTGTTTTACTTCTTGCTTTGGAACCACTAATTTTGCGTTGTCATCTTCTTGGTGTGGTGTGAATCGATATAATACTCTCTTATGTAGAAGATATCCTCGTTTTGACCATTGTTTATAGTCTTCGGACTCTGTATTATCTTCCAATGCTTTTATAATGAGTTTAAGTTCATCATCTTTTTCCTGTTCATCGCGGACATTATTTTCATTCCTTTTTGGTAAATCTAATTCTATCGCACAGATTTCACATGACTCGTTCTTATGTTCTTCGTCACATGGTGGTCTAGATAGTGTTTCTGCCAAGACATTAGTTTTGCCTGGACAGTATTTGATCTCGAAATTGTATGGTTGCAATTGTAAGGCCCATCTTGCGAGCAGTCCTGTTGGTGACTTCAAATTTAATAGCCATTTTAATGGTTGATGATCGGTGATGGTTATGAATTTGTTTCCTTCAATATATCCTCTGAAACGTGATATTGCCCATACGATTGCTAGTGCTTCTTTTTCGGTTACAGTGTAATTGCGTTCCGCTGGTATTAATAGACGACTGGCGTATTCGATCGGATGCTCTTGTTCTCCCTCCCCCTGCAACAAGGCTGCTCCTATTGCATAATTGCTAGCGTCGGTTTTAATAGTAAACGGAGCATCATATTCTGCTTGTCTTAGAATAGGTGCCGACGTTAGTGCTTCCTTCAATGCTTCATATGACTTATCTTGTTCGTCGTTCCATTGCCATACTGCCGTTTTCTTTGTCAAATTGGTCAGAGGTCTTGCTAGTTCTGCGAAATTCTTTATGAATCTCCTGTACCATGACGCTGTTTGCTAAAATGTTATTAACTGCTTTAGATTTTTAGGTTTGGGTCTTTGTGTTATTGCAGAGATTTTGTTAGGGTCTGTTTTGATTCCTTCTTGTACAATTAGGTGTCCTAAGTCCTTTATCTTTGTGCATACAAATTTACATTTCTTCCTGTTTGCTCTCAAGTTGAATTCTTTTAATTTTATGAATACTTCTTTCAAATTTTGTAAATGCTGCGCAAATGTTGGGGATCTTATTATTAAGTCATCCAGGTAACAGAGGACGCACTGAGCACGTAGACCTTGTATGAACTTATCCATCATGCGTTGGAATGTTGCCGGTGCGTTTCGCAGGCCAAAGGGCATGCGTTTAAATTTGTACATCCCAAATGGTGATGAGAAAGCTGTTTTCTCTTGATCCTCTAATTTTAATATAATTTGCCAGTAGCCTGATTGTAAGTCTAAAGTGGTCATGTATGGCATGGCTTTTGCTTGATGAAGTAAGTCGTCGATTCGTGGTAGCGGATATCTGTCTGGTTTTGTTATTTCATTAATGTATTAAGTCGCCGATAGTCTATACAGACTCTAACGTCATCCTCGCCTTTAGGGACTAGGATAACTAGTGCAGACCAAGGTGAATCACACTCTTCTATGACGTCATTACCTAGCATTTCATCAAGCTTACTTCTTAACTGTATTTGTCTGCTTTGTGATAATCTATACGGTTTTACTGCTATTGGTGCATTTGACCTTGTATCAATACTATGTTCGGCATAGTTTGTTGGCTCACCCGTTTTCGCAAATATACCATTGTGCTCTAGTAGCAGATCATTAAGTTGGTTTCTCTCTACCATGGATAAGGACGTTCCTTCATCAGGGTGTAATAAAATATCAACAGAATACAGTGACATTGGATTTATTGGTACATAACTTATTCTAGGATCAATACGAGAATTAAGATCAGCCGGCTCGCGAGGGCGGACTATGCGTGGGGGAGTTTCCAGTTTGTGTAGCTGCCATCGCGGTCGTTTCGTTGGAGTCTGTTCGTCGTGTTTTCCTGGTGTTTGAGTCATCGGTGATAGCATCTGGAGCTTTTTCGCCCACTGTAGAAAATCGGAAATTGTTTCTTCACTAGAAGTATTCTCTAAATCCCTCGCTGCTTGAAGGTTAGTATTGCTTTTCAGTTGCAAGAAACTAAAGACTTGTTTGGGTTGGTCTATGAAGTACCACAGCCATTGTGGCAGGTTTAGTACTATTCCTGCTGCTTCCAAAAAGTCTATACCCAATAGGGTTCTGTTATTACTGGCCTTTGGCAATACCGAAAGTGTTATAAGTTTAGAGCGGTTGCCTAACTCGACCTCTACAGTAGCGGTAAGCAATTTTTGAGTTGTTACTGTTCCGTCTGCTAGACTTACATCAGCCAGTCTTTCTGTAAATTTTACGCCATTCTTAGTTAGTACTTCGTATAATTTAGTGCCTGCAATACTGGTTCTCGCCGCGGTGTCAATGTAGGCGTAGCCCTCGTGACCATTCATCTTTATTTGTATGGTCGGGATCTTAACATGGTCTTCCATTGTTGCTTCAATTTTGCAGAAAGATACCGGTTTTGGTGGAGTTTCCTGGATCTTGCAGTTTGGGCAGTTACTGCGAAACACACCTGGTACGCCACACCCGTAGCAATTGATCGTTAGCTTTTCTTCTTTGATTTTTTCCTCCTTAGCGGCTGCTACAACCTCTGCCAAGCGTCTACGGCACTCCTCCTGCACAGTAGAGGCATCGTTTTCCTTTACCGGTATTGCCCTTTTTATCACCTGGTTGAACCTCTTTTTCATCTGGTTTATTAAGGGCTTCTTGGTGTCGAGCTCTTTCTGTCAGTTCCGCAAATGTTTTTATGTCGCTTCTTGCTATTTTGCTTCTCAAATCCTTCCGTAGTAAGCCATAAAGTAGGTCAAGATGCTCTTCTTCGCGCTGGCGTTTACTTGGAAGTAGGCCTAATAACGCTCGTTTCCTGCACAAAAATTCATCAATTCCCTCGTCTTTCCCCTGCGGCGAAGCGAATATTTCCATATATATTTCATGCGGTTCCTTTTTGGGTGCAAACGCTGCGCGAAGATTTTTTATAGCCGCGGCCCAAGTTTTTGTCTCCGCTCGTACTCCTTGCCACCATGTACTTGCTACATCCTTAAGCAGCAGTGGGAGCCCGGTTAAGGCATCCTCGTCACTTATATTTTCTATTGTTTTGTACACTTCCACTGCATTTACAAATTCTTCGACTTTGTTATAGTCCCTTTCACCTTGAAAACGCAGAGGACAGCGGGTGAAATTTTTATTCATTTTATTTGATGGTAAACAACTTAGTAGCTCCTTAAATTGTTCTGTCGTAAGATGAACTGCCATATTGTGTCGATTTCTACCCTTCTAGTTAAAAGTTGGTTATTATTTACGTTGGGCGCCAAATGTGGAGGTAGATCCACGGTTAAAGGTGGTGGAGGGTAAGAAAAAACGTCAATTTATGTTCGCCGGTTTATTTTGCATTCAATCTACGCTTAGTACAGAGGTTTCCATCAGTTTCCACGCAGTGGATTGATCGTATCGGGGAGCCTTGTTTGACTGACGCCTTAGGGTTTGGCCAAAAGAAAAGAACAAAGTTGCACGGATGGTGCCTATGCTCAGAGGTGTCAGAGATGGACTGCTGGCGCTATCGCATCTCCTAACCTTACTGCCTTGGAGTGGACTGCGGGAGCTATCGCACTCTTGGGCCTAATCAAGTTACTGAAGGACTGCTGGCGCTATCGCTTAAGTAACTCGCTAGCTACTGATGATGTGTTCGGCTGCGGGGCTGCTTTTATACTCGTCGGCCGGTCGCTGGTGGTTTGGTGTCGTGTGCAAAAGTCTTCGGGATTGGTTCGATGGTGGCCTGGTGCCGTGTGCAGCGTCTTCGGGATTGGTTCGTTGGTGGCCTGGTACCGTGTGCAGCGTCTTTGGAAGTGTAGTGCAAAGTATGTTTTCAATGTGTTGGTGAGGCGATGTTGTGTTCTTGCTACAATAGTTTATTTCAGGCATGGCTTATTTACGCAGCGAATTTAAGCAGTACAACATTAATTCTAATCCAATTAAGAACCTTAAGTACATTGTGCATTTAATATAGATGAATATGGCCCTTTACAGAATTAAATTTAAATTAATATTTTGCCTATGCCTATAAATAACGCGTCGAAGGCCGCGCTTCGCCCTATAGCACTTTATGATTAGCAGCGATCGTACGCGTCTATCTGTTACGCTTTCACGCCTAAACTACTTAACCAGTTTTGATGAAATTTGGTACAGAGATAGATTAGACCTTGGGAAAGGATATAGGTTTCATTTTATCTCACAACTGGGCACGATATAACCGTAGTCCACGCGGGCGAAGCCGCGGGCGGAAAGCTAGTGATATATATAACCCAAAATCGAGTGTTGTCCCTTACGCCCTTTCTTATTTCCGGTATCGATGTTATGTTCTAGTACATTAATATACTTTCATGCCGAAAGTGATGCTCCAGTGTCCACCAAATACGAAAGTGCTTTGTTATGCGATGACGAAATAGTCACGTAGCTATTGTTGTTGCTAACTAAAATTTGATGAATTTTAGTCACGAAAAAAGTGATTTGAAGTACTTGCCTGCTGTGACCTATCTTCTACGTCATTGTTTTGCGTATTTTGATTTGGATCACTGAATGTGTCAACTTGTTTTGGCGCTGCGCTCCTCGGTTATTCCTTGAATTATAAAAATTTACTCTACGAGAACGTGATGGCGCTCTTTGTCCTCTTGATGAAAATGGTCGGTTTTTTTTATTAACACCTATTTTTGCATCCACAGACTTGATGTTCGTGCCCTTGTCTTGTTATAATTTATATTTTAATAGTTATTTTTAATTTTTTAACAGATTTTATACTCTCCATTTGAGTTTACAATAAATACATACTAAGATACTAAAATATAAATACTATTATTATTCTATATTTATTTGCCCTGCAAACTCTAACTCCACGTCCGGTATGAACATCCAATACCACATGCAGGGTGCACATTGGCAACTATATTCGCTATAGTTATCACCTACCAATGGCTAACGGAGCTCTAGAGAACTTCAAAGATGGAGAGACAATTAAGAAATGTATGTATTGGGCCGTTACCCGGGGGCAATCGTCGGGGCACATCTGGAGCTGGCGCTGGGCGTGACAGCATGCGGGCCACCAATGGCTCCTCGCTGAACAGGCGGGCGGGAGTCGGGGAAACCGAAGGAACTACAGCCGACATTATCCATGACTCCGATGATACTTTGCAGAGTAGGGTAAGTCCCGCAAGCTCTGCAGGTACATCGGACTCGACCACGACAAGTTCACGCACAAATATAAGCGATGTCGGTAGGAGAAAGTGATCGGAAGAAGAGTTGAAGGAGTTAATGTTTTGTTATTATACATCAAAATATCAAGGACCTGGATACATTAAAAGATTAGAACAGCTATTTCGAGAACGGAACTCCGGTAATCCTAAAATTACAAAATTTAATGGCAATACCTTATCCAATCAAGCGCGTAGTATCATTAATAGAAAGTTTTTATTACAGGAAGTCCTTGACCTTGAACATCATGCCGAACAAGACTCTATATTAAACAATATCCCAGACACTGACTTATTTAACACACCTATACACTCCATACAAGATCTACCACTACAAATACCTCGACAGCAAAACCAACCATAACATACAGCTAATACACAAACATACATTACAACACCACTAGACCTACTTCAAAACTTGGCCGAAGTTAAGGACATACCAATAGAAAAAAGAAAGACTCTCCCCAAGCCCAAATTCAATATAAAATTCTTTACAAATTTAAACAAAATCAACGAATTTGTACCCAATTTACTGGTTAAAAGTCAATCAATCCGGGATATTAATAACACAATATATGCAGCAGCTACGACTTTAAAGTTAATGACCAAAAACCATTTACTGAAAATAAAATGTTTAAATCAGCAACAGACCCACCATGGAAACGTAGACTCAAGGACAAAAAAGAAGCAATAAGAAAGGAAATAGGCCACATGGCAGATATAGGTAGAGGAGTGAATAGCAGAAAAATGACAAAAATAAGAGATAAACTATACAATAAAAACAACATTTTTAATCAGCAAGATCACGACAACAAAGAAGTAATACCCAAGCAGAAATTAAAAGCCAAATCAAGTAGACTGCACTGATATGAAGACATGAGCAATAGGAAAACTCAAAAGAAGTTATTTAATGAAAACCAGCATACATTTTACCACCCAAAGAATCAATAAAGGCATTATGGTCAGAAATTTTATCACAACCAGTACCGTACAATCATGAAGCTACGTGGATTAAATAGAAGAGGCAACAACTAACAGTCAAGAACATATTTTCGATAGCATAAATTGTAAACAAGTTTCAGCAGCTATTAAAAAGACCCATAATTGGAAGGCACCAGGTATAGATAAAATCCAGAATAACTATTTAAAATACTTTACAAGCACTCACAAATATATTGCAATGGCATTTGACCGAATTTTAAAAGGCATAGAAACTGTAGAAGAATGGTTCACAACAGGAAAAGTTATTTTAATACCTAAAGACACTAACATAGAAGACCCGAAAAACTGGAGACCAATTGCCTGCTTGCCGACAATGTACAAATTATTGACCTCAATTATAGCTGAAGAATTGTATATTCATTGCGACAATAACGATTTAATAGCACCTGAACAGCGTGGCTGTCGCCGTCGAGCTAGAGGCTGCAAAGACCATCTCATGATAAATAAAGCCATACTTGAAGACGCACACCAGTCTCAAAAGAATCTCTGTATGGGGTGGGTTGGTTATCGAAAAGCCTTTGATAGTATTTCGCATGAGTGGTTATATAAAACTCTTGACCTATATTGTTGTGGGTATCACTTGCAATGTTAATTGAACCTACCGTTGAATAAATAAATCAGTTGCTTTACCACACCCAACGACGTTTCATTACATAACATGGTGACAGCGGTTAAAATTTTGTTTTACGCGTAAAACTGATTCGAAAACAAGTGAAAGTGATAATTAGTCATTATGAAAGTCGTATATTCTGTTGCGCGATGAAGCACGCGAGACCACTGCCGGAATTGTCCTTGGACGGCAGCTCCGTCAGCCGGGCTGACGCGTGGAAAAAATGGAAGACGCAGTTTAGTTTGTTCTTAAAGGCATCTGGAGTATATAAAGAAGAAAAAAGTGTACAAGCTAGTTAGCTGATAAATATTATAGGACCAGACGCATTTGATGTTTACGAGACGTTCACATTTACGAAGGAAAGCGACCGCGATGACGTGGACATTTTAATAAAAAAATTGGACGATTACTTTGGTGTTAAACCGCATTTAACGCTCGCAAGGTACAATTTATTTACTAGAAACCAAGAAGCGGGCGAAAATATCAATCAGTATGTGACGGCGCTTAATTTGTTGAGTAAGAAATGTGACTTTAAAATGTTGAAGGACGAGTTAATTCAAGATCGCATTGTTTGTGGAGTATCCAGTACTGTGGTGAGAGATAGATTGCTGAGGGCAGAAGATCTGGCATTGTATAAGGCGATAAAAATCTGTCACGCAGATGAAACATCAGCGGATACCAGCCGCCTATTAGAGTCAAAGGATTTGACGGGCCAGGGGTCCGCGCGAGTAGAAGCAGTGGAGTCGCGTGGTTGGCGAAGAGGCAGCCAGCGAGGCGGGCGCGGCGGGCGCCAGGGCCGCGGTGGCGGGGCCGCAGCCGCAGCGAGCGCCGGCCGCCGCGGGCCCGTGCCGCCTCCGGCGCTGTGCAGCTCGGCAGGTCCGTCCGCGCAGTGCCGCCGGTGCGGCGGCCAGTGTGCAGTGCCGAGTTCGTGCCCAGCTTTTTTCGTATAGTGCTACGTTTGTAATAATCACGGTCATTTTGCACGTATGTGCCAGTTGCAAAAAGATGTTAAGAAAATGTACGAAATCGGTATTGGTGCGGACGAAATAGGAAGTGATAGTGAAGGTGAATCGTTTTATGTATCGATGTTTTCTGATACGTCGAAGAAAAGTGAGTTAAGTTGTCAGAAGACTGGTTTGAGGTACTGACTGGTAAGTACAGCCAAGAGAAATTTTAGCTTGATACCGGTGCGGATATAAACGTTATATCGTATAAGAGATACTTGGAGCTAGGTTATAGTCCTGATTTAATTTGTACTAAGAATAAAATAAAATTGCAATCGTATAGTGGTGATGTAATACCATTAAAAGGCATTTGTTTTCTTAAATGGTGGCATAAAAATAAAATGTATGTCTTAAAGTTCGCAATTGCAAATATGAGCTGTCAAAGCGTGCTGGGTCGAGAAGCGTGTTCTGAGCTGTGTTTAGTGCGACGTATTCACACCATTAATATGGCAGATAACAGTGATCTCTTTACCGGATTAGGATGTCTACCAGGGGAGTACCACATTGTGTTAGATGAGTCAGTAAAACCAGTTGTAAGTAGGGCACGTAAGGTCCCGTTAGGACTCCGTGATAAGCTGCAAAGTGAATTAAAGCGAATGACTGTGTAGTATTCTTCTCTTCCTGTATTTTAGTTAGTTTCTATTTCTTGTTTTATTTGTTTACATTGTATTTTGCATTGTCACAGGGGTCATGTCATTGGTCTGTCATATAGCCGTTGACATTGAATCCTATGTCTTTGGTTTCTCTCTGTCTTTGGTTGATGGCATCATTCCTTGTCGTTGGCGTCTAAACCATTGACATAGAATGATGGTTCAACCGTGATTCATATTGTCTTTGGTATCTGCCACCTATTCTTGTCAATCTTGACTTCTATTTGAATTTGAAATCAAAATTGGAAATCGTGAGTTTCGCGAACGATTTTCTGTTTACCTTTTGACGGCTGAATTTTAAAAGGTCAGTCTTCCTTCAACTCTCACGTGGGATAGAAGGACAGGACAGCTACCTTACTGTCTCAAGGCCTCCCTGGGCCGTGCTGCGGCCCAGGGAGGCCTTGAGACAGTAAGGTAGCTGTCCTGTCCTTCTATCCCACGTGAGAGATGAAGGAAGACTGACCTTTTAAAATTCAGCCGTCAAAAGGTAAACAGAAAATCGTTCGCGAAACTCACGATTTCCAATTTTGATTTCAAATTCAAATAGAAGTCAAGATTGACAAGAATAGGTGGCAGATACCAAAGACAATATGAATCACGGTTGAACCATCATTCTATGTCAATGGTTTAGACGCCAACGACAAGGAATGATGCCATCAACCAAAGGCAGAGAGTAACCAAAGACATAGGATTCAATGTCAACGGCTATATGACAGACCAATGACATGACCCCTGTGACAATGCAAAATACAATGTAAACAAATAAAACAAGAAATAGAAACTAACTAAAATACAGGAAGAGAAGAATATCTGGGGTAAAGTATAAAATTTATTGACAATTGATAGTTGTATGAAATGGGACAAACACATAAAGGAAATGATGAATAAATTAAAATTCTTTATATTTATATATTATAGATTAAGACAATATATGAATAGAAATACCTCAAAAATTATCTACCACACGCTGATCGAAAGTATATTAAGTTATGGTATTACAGCTTGGGGTGGTGCATATAATAATTTAATTAAGACTCTAGTAAAGAATCAAAGTAATATAATTAACAAGTTAACAAATAACGTTGATGAGAAAATTATCTTGAATATAAGGCATAAATTTATTATTTATTTTTATCTCACATTCATCTGGTACACTATCTGAGTAACACCCAAATGTAATATATGAAGTTTTGTCTATGTTTAAAGATAATTGATTGGCAGATAACCATCTGT